>JAAAQI020172557.1:0-41131 GCA_011800005.2 Stichodactyla mertensii
ATTTACAATGGCTCGCCTTCGGCTCGCCATTGTAAATCCCATACAGTTCGACCGCTTATATTGTATCTATTACTTATCAGTATTTGTTTTCTTCGTTGCTGTAAATATTGGATAGGGATAGAATCATATGGAAGAGATAAGGAGAGAGAAGTGACGAGATAGAGCGATAAAGAAGGGGAGTGGGAGGTGGGAAAGATACCAAATCTCTGATGAAAAGGAAGATTTTGCGTGATAACCTGCCATCCTCCCAACTAACACTATCAACTTTCATTTCACCAAGATCTTTCAAATATTTGAAATATATTCAATTATAGAAAATTTTGACATGATAAAATAAACAAACTCTTTGGTTTATCTTTTTTTTTTGTAAAGTCCTATTTGATCTTATCGTAGGCTCTTAACAAAACTGTAGCCTCTTGTCTCGCCAAATGTGAAAGGCGAAAACATTTGATGAAATCGATTGATAAAAATCCCGATAAAACCAGTACAACGGCACGAGAAAACATTATCAGTTGATCCATATGGTGTAGGGCTAATCAAAACAACCATCTATGCGTATGCCTTTGGTCAGTTGACCTAATCAAACGTAAACTTCGTGCAAGGACGCATGTACGCGCATGCGCTAATTGAAAGGCCATGTGACCTTATCATTGGCTTGAGGATTGACTAATATGTATATAACTAATTAATCAACGTTTACTCATTGCTTTCGTCGAATCGCCGCCTACACTTTTGTTTTTTCAAGACTATTGTGCGCTGGGGAACCGAAATGGATAGAGCTTTCACTGCAATTCCTGTGCGTATTTTGCTGTAGTATATATATGTGAAGATAAAGACTCGCGAATCGAGCCCCGTCTCTAACGCAAAAATTAACTACAAAAAGTAATTATTAATAAATAGGACTGACTCGTAAATAATCACATCACATCACACGCCACACCACGCCATATAAAATACCTTAACCCACCACAGCTCATCCACAACATCATATACATCACAACTCATCACACCACACTATATACCATACCATATAGTACACCACACATCACACCAGACCATATACCATGCCATATATTTACAACTCATCACACCCTGACGCCATATCACACCACACCTCATCGCACCATCACACTATATACCATACCACACCACATGATTATCATACAGTACCACCCCAACAAAATTGAGTTAATTATGCCGTTATATGCGAAGCCTTTTTTAAGTGGCCGTTGAGTGTGTCGTGCAGCCTATGTTGGTGTTCAGTTCTTTTAAAAGCTTTTATTACCATGTAGACTGAACTACATAAGGAGTCAAATTTTTCAGAGATGCACGGAGCGACTTTCTGAAAAGTCTAATGTAAAAATGATCGAGGAAAGTGTACTTTAGCAGTCAACATTTGTCCAGCCTTTCCTCTCATTTCCGGAGGCTCGTTTTTTGATACCACTTTTAACACTCGATGAATAAAATTATATATTCCAGTAACATTTCAGTGCAAATTAAGACTTTTAAACGGAAAAGAAATAAAAATAGAAAATAAAAATGCATTAAAAGATGACGGTAAATTCAATTGACAGGTTTTTTTTTGAGCCATTCTGAATGATATTGACATCAGAAGGCAGTTTGGGCGGTGATTTTGACAAGGTGTAGTGGAAGTGGACGCAGAATTGACGTCACAAGGCGGGAGTGAGGCGGACGTGCATGAAAAAAAGGATCCTATTTTGCTAGAATATGTCGTGAGTTAAATATTGATTTTATATATATATATATATATAAAAGGCAAAAAAATGTTACTTCTAGAAGTGAAAAAAAAAAAAAAAAAAAAAAAAAAAAAAAAAAAAAATCTACCCACCCCTGGTCGAAGAGAATGCCATGAAACTAATCCTGAATTTATTTTCTGAATTCCTAATATTGGATTGAGAAAATCCAATTTCCAAAATCGCAATTTCAGAATTACTAAACTCTGAAACCAGACTTCACCGATTTCTGATTTCTAGTTATTAGAAATCACATGAACAGATTTGCCGCAAAGCATCACGTCTGGAGGTATGGTCTCAAATTAATCATGTAATTAAAACGAAGGAAAAATCCAGAATTCCAGCCCTATCCACATTTCGGGAAATACGAAATTGCAGTTGAATAAATATTCATATTTAGTCAAGAACGCAAACTATAGCAATAATATTCTCACTCTGAAGGAGTTGACATTACTCTTATGGGTAGTATAATGCGCTACTGTATTAGGTAGGTAGGCAGACTCATCAGTCAGTGCAAAGCGGGCAATGCTTTTATACTCTGTCTCCTGGAGGCGCCTAAAACAAAGACTCGTTATCTCTAGCGCACTGAAGAAATGGATTTTAGATTATATCTTCCCGCCCCATGTTCATATAAATTAAAGAGTCCTAAATGTAAAGTCACGATATAACTGCCAATAAACAAACCCTAAAGATCTTACTGATGGAATGATAACAATAATTTCAAAAATATTAGGGGAAAAATTGTTAAAATCGTTCAATCTAATTACGACCAGATGGGTATGAGATACAGTTGATCTTATGTTTGATGGGAGGGATTCCGATATGGGGGGTTATTGTGTGAACTGTGCCAGATCGATTGGATAGTGACTGACAGACTTCAAATTAGCTGTGTGCTGTAAATTGATGGAGAAACACCAAATAACTATTTAACTGCGTCTAATTATTTGAGGAATGCCAGACAAGTCAGTAAGTTAGTTATTTGGCTTGTTTTTGATCTTCGGTCCCTAATTCAGAGCATAGTGAACGAGTTTTAAAAAGCTAGTTTTATAAAAACTGGTGTCAACCAGTGAAATAATTTTGGATATCACAGAATGCAGGTTTACTCTCGAGGCCATTTTTAATTTGTCTTTCTCGTTTGTTAAGCTTACCAGCGTCATTATTTCTGTTTTTTTTTTTAAGCTTCTTATATTTGAAATTACATGTTCAGTATGTTCAGGAAGTACCGAGTCTGAAAGCATATTAACAAAGTTCCTATTGCAGATCGTATTTCGCAGTGATCACGCCATACAACCCTATGAAATCGGGAGTTGTGAGTCCAATCACGCTATCCCAGCTGTTCACTACATACTAACCAATATACGACCGCAAACTAAGAGTAAGAAAGCAATGGCAAACAAGTTTTAGATAGCACAGGCTTCACTTTAGACACTTGTCAATCGGTCCAATGTGTTTCCCTTTTTTACTGTTTTTGATTGCATTCAACAAAAACAAATCTTAGTGGTACTTAATAATCCGATTGTCCGCCTCTAGCTAGTTTTTTGGCCTTTTGAAATAAGCAAAAAACAATTTTTTTCTTTGATTATTCTTGTTTAGGATATAGCTTTTCCTTGCCTCACTGTTACGGTTTGTTGAGGTATATGGATTGATCACTAAGGGTAACAATCACATACATCAGAAGATGGGAATAGGTAATGCATTTTGAGACTAATATGCCACCGGCTGTCGTTTGTTAGTAAACTCGATCAAAGAGCCGGAGTGTCGAGAAAAAAGAAGTCTGCGATGAAATGAACAGTCGTAGCGAACAAATAGATTAATGAATGTAGATTCAAACTTCCAATTAAATCTGCATTCATTTTTACGATTAATCTGAATATCCATCGGACCGTCCGTCCGTCCCTCCATCAATCCACTCAAACTGTTCATTTTGTCAATTTTCGTTCTTTTATTCATTCATTCATTTATTCAAGTCATTTCTTCGTCTGATTTGCCTTAATTAGTTCCTCGTCCACCCATCCTTTTACTCATTTGTTTGTCCATTTATTAATAACCTATTTATCCTTCCTCCTTTCCAAGCATCCATAGTTATATCTATTCATTCATTCTACCATTCATTCGTCATGAGTGGGCCTTTCGTCTATCCCTTCCTCTCATTATAATGTCCTCAGGCACCAGACATCATTTTCAATGAAATACAAACTCTTTCCTAAGTGATGCATTAGCAGAGTAAAATCTTCTTTCTCCAAAACGATAAAAACAATTTCCTTATTAAATTCTTTCCAAAAATAAAAAATATTTAGATTTTTTTTCGCATGAATTTGGACTTATCGAGTTTCAGTGGATCTAATTTGAAATCCATCAATTTATTTCTAGAGGATATTTTTGCCACCCGTAATAAATAGTGTTGACTGAAGCAGAACTGTAAAATCAAACAAAATAAAATAATCTGCTGGAAAGTACTGGAAAGTGGAAAATCCCTTTGTGCGATGTGTTGTCAGCTGAGGTAAAACAATCAAGGAGAAACACCGCTAAGTGACTGAATTATGTAATTGGTTATTTTGATATAAGAAATTAATAAAACATCGTTGATAATCCTGAATCTTTTGATGAAGAAGAGCACTAAGAAAATAAAGAGAAGTCAGATTGAAATTCTTTTTGCTGTTCAGGTTACCAATGAGCTCTAAATATATTAAGAAATCCTATGTAATTTTGTCAAAAATTATTGATTATACTGAACTATTTGGCAAAGTGGAAAGTAAAAATAATCAAAGCGTTTGTTAGATTATAATTCTTTTGTATTGTTCAACTTACACACTAATTGGTCTTATATGACCTGAATTTATCAAGAAGTGGTCCGCCAATATAATTTCCACATCACAGGCATCTAGAAGCTTTCTCTATGGGTCGCGCAACAAATTCAGCTCACCCTCGATACTTATACGAAGCCACAGCATACAAAATAAGTTCTTTTTATTCTAGTTCTTGCTTCGCCTCCCTGAAGCTCACATATTTTGATTCCCATATTCATGCTTTTTAAGTGGCCTATTAAGTATTGCCTCAATGGTGTTTTCTGTATACTTTGATATTTATTTTCCAACACAAAAACACCGACGCCTTACAAAGAGTGTCTATTTGCATGAGCTGTTTTCTTTGATTTATTACCAATAGACGCTATCCTTGATATAATCATGCGCGCGCATTTTATTTTGCGGCAATTTTGGGAAATAGTTGATAAAGTATAAAACTGGAATCGAAGGAACCAGACAATAATAACATAACCTAAGATAATTAAGCACCACTCCCAACTTAAAGAAGCAATATTAGGGAGCTTGCAGACGACAAATGCTTTTTTCGGGGTCTTTGTTGTTGTTGTTTGGCGCCTTTCTTTCTGTTTGCCTGCCGCGGTCCAGATTAGTTGAGAACATTCTGTACTTTGGGGTGGCACCTCAATAAGAGTGCAACCTAACCGACTATATAGAAATCGATTCATCTTGAGGAAGTTTGGCCGGATAACTTAGAAAAACAAACTCCCAACCCATTTTGCTTATTGGCACTCACAAAGACAAGGAAAGTGTGCGGCTTCGAGAAGTGGCGCTACCAGGGAAACCATTTTCAGTCTGACACGTAACAACTTTTTTAAAGCAAAAGATATATTTAATTATCTCCACATACAAATCCTTCTAATTTTAAATCGCTGTAACTTTCCGAGTATTCATATGCTAGAGCACTCAGATTTCGCTTATTTACTAATCATAGCAAGCTCTTACAATGCTGGCAGATATGACTTTAGTAGCTGAGCGGAAAGCAGTATTCCTTATTGACGCCTTTTTGCATAGGGTCTATGTAATTCTAACAAATATCAAACCTGAGTAATATTAATACAGGCGAAAGAGAGACTGTTTGTGTGTTGTGTGTGTGTGAGACTGGTCTTAAACCCACACCCTTGGTATACTAGTCTGACATGTTACCAACTGCACCATCATCATCGTCATATAATAAGGAAGCCTTCAAATTGTCCGGTAACGTTATTCAAAAATTATATATAATGGACTTGGCCAAAACACATTTATTAATTGGTGATAAAAGCTCACCATCTTAATTTGAAGAAAATAAACCATTATGGTTCGACTTCACGTCTCTTACTGAATAATCGAAGTTGGAATTTTAATTTGTTTTCTGTTAATTTGTTTTCTGTTAAAAATAAAAGCACTAGAAACCTGGGAAATCATAAGTAAAATTTACCCGCCTTTTCCCGGCTTCAAAAGGTGTAAGTGGATTTGCCAAATCCGCTGTGAAACAGGCTTTTGATCCTAAGCTTGGGTTTAATGCTGTAAATCGCTTTGAAAGCATCTGGACACATACTGCCTGCTGTTGTACGGTCACTGATTGTCAAGCTAAGCGAATTTGAGCGGGAACACTGAATCCGTCGAGTGACTAAGATCCAGTTTTACATTTTCAATACCGTCGCACACACCATGATTAATTCTTTTAGGTATCAGAATACGATATAGTACTCCATCTATCTGAATTCTGGGAGTAAAAACAATATACCAGCCATAACATGGCATAATAATATTTTGTATGGTTTATAATATTAATTCGTCTTGAAATGTGTTTTTAATTTATAACAGAAATTTAATTTAAAAAAATTCTAAGTTCTCCAATCGGTAGAAAGACAACATCATGCGTCAATCATTGCTAGAACAAAACTGCCTAGTAATATCCGGCTTTAGTTCCAGAATGTGCAATCAATTTTCATCGAAGCGAATTGATTTACCGTATTTCAGAGAACTACATAAAAGAACCGATCGCAAGCCATGTTTTCGGTGAGTTTTGGCTTTTTTTAAAGCAATTTTAATAAAAACACGGTTTATATTCAATAACGGCTTTTAGTCAAGTATTTGAATTCATGGATCTGTAATTTTGAGCGCTTTTTAACTAGATTAATAATAATTAATAATTGCATTGATCACAATTCTCACATTGATCACAAAAATTTGCTGAAAATTTTTAGCGATTTTATTTTCGGCCTTTTTAAACAATTTTACGCAAGAAAATGATTAACGAAGGTCTGTTTGTATTTCTGTTTTTTAATTATTCTTTTTAATGAAAACTCGGCTAGAGAAAAACAGGGATAACGCTATACTGTAGTGAAATCCCTGGAAATCCCTAGGAAGATGAAAACAATAGGCTCAAAAAATCCTGCAATTTATATATAACTAAAAGGTAATTGATTCGAAGATAAGACAACGACGAAAGAAAGTAATTGCTGGTAATTCTGTTTTCAAGCTGTTAGGGAAATACATTTCCTGATATCTTTAGCGGTCTGCCGCTATGACTACCTTAAAAGCACATAACAGACAAATACATTGTTAACAAAAAATCTAATTTAAGTACAGAGTAAAACTTCCTCTCTCGCAATCTTACTTTACTCACACTCTCAAATTGAATTCCTCGCAATGTCTTTTTGACTCCTGCTCAGTTTTCCGTTTTTCTTTCTTCTTCCGGTTTTTCTGCTTTCGCAAAGATATACCGCAAAGGTTACGATCACGAATTTGACTTGCAAGAGATAAAATACCTAGTTCTATCAATTGTTGTTGACCGCCAACTCTTAAGAAGGCCTTCGAGCAGTAAAATAAAAAGCTATTTGGGATAACACCGGATACAGTTACACCATAATTCATCGGAGTGTAGTTGCTCTAAGTAAAATGCAATAACACATACATCTTATTGAAATGATTGAATATATTGCAATAATCAAAATCCATACATCTATTAATGCACTGGAAAGTTTCTATTTGTATTTTTGGCGACTCACGTGTCTAGAAAGGCTATACACTATATGGAATAACTCCTAACACGTTTGTCTAAAAATCTCACTAGTGTCATCCCCTCCTTCTATTTAACCTTAAAGAATTTTTTGCCCCAGCTCAGTAAAAAGAGGCCATACTTGGCGATTTCCCTAAAACCCTTCTGATCTAGAACATAATAAAAATGAGTAAGTGAGAAAATCGATGTACCGCCGCGCGTACTGTGCTCTATATTACAGCGAGAAATTTCATTTGCTGCAAGAGCAGCAACGTCAACTTATTTAAACGTCAATTTGTTTTTGAGGATTGATTAAGAAGGCGTCTCATCTTTGGCGGGAACGATTTATATAATCTGACATCACGTTCGATATCATCGCCATGTATACAGTTTTCAAACAACACTGTCGAGAGCGGAGTTTTCTGATCTATTTAGAGGCTTTGCTTCTTTATAAACACATTCCAGTTTTAATTTTTAGTTAAATGGTTATTTTGTCGACTAATCATAAGCCGATTGACCCGTCTCTTTTGCGCCTTTTGAAAAAATGGAGATGTGGAATCTGAGCTGTAAGACAAAAAGATATCGATGAACAGCTTAAGGGATTATATACTAAACAGCTAATACATCAGCAGATATTGTACTTTCAGTGAGATATAGTCCATAATAACCATCTGATTGTGTTGTCATATATACGGCCACTTGTGTTTATTAAGGCTGCCAAAACATTTTTTGCAGCTTTGTTATCGAAAGGCGAATCGCGGAATGCAATTAAATTGGTTATCACTGAGACTGGTGGATTGAGGACTTAGTAAATTCATGCCATATTTAGACCAACGTTTAGACCCAGTTACCGAAGTTTCCCCACCTTCTCTGTCATTTCTTGGTTTGGTATGAATTGATGTTTTAGTCAGTGAAGCCACTCGTCCACAGAATAAGTACTTTAAACCTTGCCTATAGTTCTGGCTAAAGAGAAAATACAACGAGGGGGTTAAGGCAGTGTTTGAATAGGCAATGAACTTTCCCCAAAATAGAAATGTGTCGAAGCAGTGTTGAGGCGTCCAAGCGAACATCGTCAAGTAGACATAAGTATTGATAGGGAGCCAACACAGCGCGAACACAACCACTACAGCAAACACCATACGCAGTACACTTCGGTTTCTCTTGGCGATGCGCTGTTGAGTGCGGAACGAGCTGTTGCCAGGCGTTTTTCTGCGTGTCAGCTTGATTAGAATGGTGGAGTATAGGATAATCAGAAGAGCCAAGGGAAAAAAGAACAGCGAAATCGAGGTGACTAGGAAATAAGAACGGTGGGTCTGGGGTGGCAATGGCTCCCATGAATAAATACAGAGAGGAGTATCGTTAATTTCGATAAGTCGAAATGCGAAGAAATAGGGAGCATGAAAGCCCATAGCGATGATCCATGTCAATGCCATGTTGACTGAATGCATTCTTTTCGATATACTCGAAGCACGCATAGGAAACACGACCCCAAGGAAACGATCAAAGGCGATTATCACTAGGCTTAGAATGGATACTGCGGTTGAAATATCCGTAAAAAACGGGACGCATTTGCAGAAAAACTGCCCCGCTTTTCCATCTATGAACCAGCGACTTCGACCGTAGTATATCTCTAAGATGTTCGTTGGTATAGCGATGGAAGACTGCAGCAAATCAGACACGGCCATATTCACTATCAGATAATTAACGGTTGTCTGCATGGAGTTGTTCTTGTACACTACGAGTATAACCAAAAAGTTCCCAATTGAAGAAAACAACATAATACAGCAGTACGCTAAGGTTTTAAGGGCTTTTTCTTCGCCTGATTCCAGTGTTTGAGCGCAATCAGATTTCTCAAAGGTGTCGTTTAGCGTTGAGTTGTTCATGGTAACGAAATGTCACGAGATTTGTGTCTAGTTCTTCAGTAGTTGACTACGTTCTCTTTTCCTTTATACGAGCACCTGCCTCGTGGTTCTGAGCGACCAATTCGCGGTACAATATCGAAATGCGGTTTAGGAACCCCTTTTTTTCTCTTCAAACCACGCTATTTAGAGGTTGTGACTTTTGTCTCTAGCGTATTAGATCAGCGGCGATCGATTTAGAATAACACGCATCACCTGATTATCACACCTTTATCAAGATTTTGTACAGTTTCTGCGTTTTTCTCCATATCAGGCGATGTTGAGTTTGTCTCTTAATTCGAGGGCTTTCTAGGTTCGAGATGTCTTGGCGCTTTTTAATGGACGTTCTAGTGATCACGTAGGAATTCTGGCGGCTGTAATAACCTCGCCCACATTCACGACAGAATTCCAGTGTTGAGTGCTCTTCTGCTTGCTGTTTTCAAGGCCAAGGGTTCTGCAGTTGTGACGGCCCCTTCTCGATTTTTCTGGTTTAGTAGAGGTTTGCTCAGTTATCTCGCAAAATACGTACAAATCAAGTTTGACGTACACAGCCAACAAACGACTTCTTGTTTTGACAGATGTAGAGGAAAGTGTTAGACACCATCACAAGTCCAAATGGCTAATATGCACAAACGGACCAAGAGATTCTCGCTGATAAATGTGCTCGGATTGCAATCCTGCTTATCAAATGAAACAAAACTGTTTCAGTTTCAGGCTGCTTTTAGTGGCCTCTCGTCTGCCGGATGTCTATTGACATTTTTCCCTCAACAGAGTCATAACCTTCAATCAATTACGCCAACGATGAACGAAAATTGTATTAATGATGGACCCAGAGGCGACGCCCACCACAGGTGAATTGGGCTCTTGTATTTTGAGGATTTTTTTAATCTAGAAGAACAAGAGAGGTCAATATATTATAAATCATCAATACAATTTCTATTTTTTGTGTGGCTTGTGTTCTAAACGGTCGAGCTTACATCCTGAAGAACGTGTCGAATTATTCGTCAAAAAAAGGAAATAATCATAAATTACATTTTAGGAGAAAAAAACAGAGAGACCCATTAGAGGCAGAAATAATTTTTATGGGGCAACCGCTTCCAATTTCAATACTATTCACTTGAAAGACAGAGCTTGAAAATAGGTTTTAATGAATCTTGCACGAAATGAAATTGGGTGGAAAACGCAAATGTGACAAAAAATACGCTAATATTTATGACATTGTGTGTAATTTGGCTGAGAAATTTCTCAAAGTACATTAAACTTTAGTTAGGAGTTAATTGAATAAAGACGGCTTTCATGAGGCTACGGTGAAGCTGTGTGTGAGCTGAACTCATATTCAAGCATCATCAACGGCAGAAGGACCAAAACTCAATTCAAAACACACGGTAAATGAGTAAGAAATTGAATTTGCTGGAAAGTGGATCGCAAGCCGTCTTGTCGAGCCAATATCAACAGACAAACTTGAAAAAGGACTTTGAATTTTAAGCATCATATACACACACATCGATATTTAAAAATATCTGTGGCATTCTGAATACCAATTACAAAATGGAAGTCTAGAGTACTCCATTTAATAATTCTTCTATTTTTAACAGTCTCCTAGATTCTTATTAAAAAGATCCCTGGCCATCCAAAAATACATGTTCAATTTGTTGTGCACGTATACCACTAATCCCAAATTGATAGTTTTATTTAGAATTTGTCGAGCTTGGGGGGAATGAGTCTTTTTTGTACATACTATATATAGGCTGTGCCATTCCAAGGCGGAAAAATTGTCAATAGAGGATTAATCGCTGTCGATGTATTAGGAACAGCTGTTGTTGCCAATCCACATGATAAGCCGTTTCGTTTCAGAATGTAATTTAGAAGTAAAAATACAAGAAAGCGTAGTCTACTTGCCTGGACAAAAATTCATATTCAAAGAAGATTGTTAAAAGTTTTCTTTTCATTTTTTTTTTTTTAGGAATGTTGGTTTTTTTGGGAAGGAAAATGTTTTCTCGAGTATTTAAAATGAAACGGCGAGAAAATCGGAAAAGTCTACACAATAGATTTACTTACCTCAATGGTAATGAAATTTTCACTAACGAATGAAAAAGTCTATAGTACTATTTTGTGTTTGTCAAGATGTGTTAGTGCCATGATTTACATGTAAAACTATATCTCGAAACGCAAAAATCTACAATCACTCCTGAACGGAAAATAAATAAGCAGTTGGTAGATCGATCCTACTTTGAGGATATGAAATTCTTAAAAGATGAGATTCCAAAGATAAGATGTACTATCGAGATTAATTGGAGCTAGTGCGAATGAAATCGCCAGATCAGAGAGTAAACTACGAGTAGAAATCCAAGCACTTCGAAACGCACAATACAAATTAATGCCAAGTGTCAACAACGAAGCGTGAGAAAAAACGCCCTTTTGTAAAGAAAAGTAAGATAAAAAACGGTCTGGACATGACACAGACAAGGGAATCTTTTTCATCATTAAAGTAAATAATTTTTCTCAAATCAAACAGATTTCATCCTAGTTTCATTTATTATTTCACTCTATAAACACATCTTGAAAGAGACGGCGTTTTGGAAACCAAATTAGAAAGGATTATGTACATGCATGTTATGTAAGGTCAAGGTTTGGGACGAAATCCAAGCAAAATTCATATTCCTTTTTCCCTCTCCATCCATTTTTCTCATCTTCTCTCTCTCTCTCTCTCTTAGGATTTAGTGAATCTTTGAATTCTTGTTTTATGCAATTAAAAAGAAACTCTTCCTTCTTTCATTTTCTCCATAGAGTTTATTTCTGTTAATTTTTGAAGACAAAAAGAACTGAATAATGATAAATAATAGTTTAAAAACATTAAATTTTGACCACAGTGACGAACTTATAATCTTACTTCCAAGGTTTCTAGTTATCTGTATCAATCTGTCCATATTTTTGCGGCTTCAGCGCAGTTTATTTGGCAAACCACTTAATAGATTTCTGTCGTCGTGACTTGTGACACCCAGAGACTTGATTATTCAATACATTCGGTCCCTTGGCTCCTACCAAGTACCACATAGTATCAGTTACTAACATACAATGATGTTACTTCAGTTTAGACTCTATTAGCTAATAATTTCTAATCTAAAACAAATTTTGAGCCAAGAATTTTGACAGCTTGAGTAAAAGCAAACCAGTAATGAGTTTGTCAATTCAATACCTTACTGCCAACGAAAATTTTCCTCAATTTCTCTTTGGTACGACTTCTTCATTTATTCTGCCCCGTGTATAGATGTATAGATTGCATTCAACGGAAAAAAGGCAAAAATAGATTCGGCACCCACACTAACAGTCAGATATTTTAATCTATAGCTTTAGATATGAATGAGATGATGAGATATGTTTCCTTTCGTTGGCGTCTATTGATAACACCCTCCTATATGGTATAAATCCCTATGTAACTAATGCACTAATACCAAAAGTAGACCAAGTTTATAGAACACATATACATATATAAAAACACTCCACTTCAGAAATCTTGTGGTATAAAATCATATATATACACAAATATCTAAAATTATAAATATAAACAAATATCTAAGACATAAAAACATAAACATAATGAGAATTTAAAATCGACAAATATTTTAGGAGTTGAAAATAAATTTGCAAACATTAAGAATATATATGATTTATGATTTTAGAAAAATTCGAGGTTTTGTTATGCTTTTAAGACGTTTTGCATCAAGCCATGGTGTTTTCATGAACTTACTATTGCTACATACAAGGTCATATTCTCGTACTGAAGTTTGCATCTCATTAGGTATCTATATTCGCATACATGTAT
This sequence comes from Stichodactyla mertensii, assembly GCA_011800005.2. Classification (NCBI taxonomy): domain Eukaryota; kingdom Metazoa; phylum Cnidaria; class Anthozoa; order Actiniaria; family Stichodactylidae; genus Stichodactyla; species Stichodactyla mertensii. Next base: position 13,281 of record JAAAQI020172557.1, read on the forward strand.
ACTAAATTTATATCTATACAATTTGATAGAATGCTACGAAACAGTCACACACATATTTATAAAGACTAAAAATGAATACCATACACTAGTATGTAAATCAAGTATTTATATATATTAACCCCAAGAGATTTGGCGCCGAAATTACCAGTCGTCAGACACCCAAATGACTCGTTTCTCGCCAATCCGAATCATCGATATTCTCACTAAGCTTTGTTTTTCAGTCATTAAGAAAGAAAATCCTCAAGAGAAACGCATGGTAAGATTGATAACATCTTAAGAATTCTTTAAGATAGTATAATCTTGCCGTTAAGGCCTGATTGGTGCATTTACCGCGCATTTTAATCGAATTTCATGATTTTACAGCCTCAGACATAATATCAGAACTCTTTCTACGTCGTTTAAGAAATTGCCTTTAATGGAGCTTACTTTTTGGTGTTACTGGAACATTGTTTCTTGGATTTGTATGTGCTGTTTTGTAAGGAAAAATTGCATTATCATAATTATTTAGATTCCATTACACGGCTTAAGTAACAGAATTAACGAATAAGATGCTATTTGATGTTTTTAATTGATACAAACTTAAAACCCAAATGATGTTCTTAAAAATTTTGTCCATTAGGACATGGCGCACACGCGTGCCGCAGTGATGTCCTTTCTGCGCATGCGCGTGTAAAAATAGTATTTGAACCTGCATTTATAAAGAATAAAAAGCTTGAAGTTCTGTTAATCACAATTGAAGCAAACTTTAATAAATTTCCCCTCAATCCTAATTTCCTTTGAACATATTTCTTTGCCAACAATTATATATATGCTTAAAGCTATAACCCGGCTCTAGTCCTAGTCAATTTATTTGAAACATTACTTAAGAACCCTGAAGCGAACCAGTGATTAAAAACACCATACACCACGGATTTGAACAATATTCTGCGCAAAACGTCGTCTTCATGAGAAAGTATTCAAGTACAATTCTTCGTGGATAATTAATATTAAGAACAAAAAGGAATTCACACAATAGTAATCACCTGAGAACTGTCAGGAAAGATTGCGAGTCAGTCACAATGTAAAGAAAAGACTACCAACATAAGTTTCAGCTGTCAACATTACATATTGGCACTGTTGTACGTTGTTTCATAAGACTTCATCAGTTCGTTATTCACTGAATTGACTGGATGAAAGAAAAAACACGATACCCATTCGCCAATCACGTTTCACTACCGCTCTTAAATCAATTAGTGTCGAATCATTCGAGCCTGGAGAAGAACAGAAAAGACTTAAAAGCAAATGAATGCTTTTTGCAGTTTCTGGGCTCAGTAGAAATGCGCAGATTAACGCCCTCGCTTGTCGCTTGTTTGTCCCTTTTGTGCTTGATTATCTTGGAAAGAAACTATTTGCTATCTTTTCATGTAGTATACGATGTGTACAATCGAGGAAATATCTTCGCCGGTCAAACTGTCCTTCACTGTTCAAACAACTGAGCATTAATTTGCTCAGTGATAAGCAAATATTTACTCAAGTTTGATTGCTACGTTCTGGACGAAAAAGAGAGTGAGAACTCTGACTCGTGAGTAGAGACACGCAATGACAAATGAATTACTATTAGAGCGGTTTTCGTAGCACGTACACGGTATGACATGCTGTAACAATTAAATGGCTTCCCATTGTTTTCGTAGGCATCATCCAGTCACAACGCGCGGTTATCCGTTACGGTAAAGTACGGCTACTAGTATACAGTACGGCTACAAATTCGCCGTATCGTTTCCACACTCAAAAGAAATCTGCTGTAACTGTGAAGATAATCGGCAAAGACACGAGTGAAGGATGGAGGTCTTGAGCTGTTAGCTCAAGCAGACACAGGTTTTTCTTTGCTTGAATGGGACGCCAAATGAATAAATAGAAATAGAGGAATCACAATAATATAATGAATTTCTCTCAATGTAGAACAACTGAGATACTGATCCTGAAACCATGAACAAAGACTATTCAATAAAACTCAAACATCAACCACAGTTTCATTTTTGCAGAAAACTGTTCGAGGATTTGAAGATAGCTATTGCTTTTGTTTGTCAATACTATGTGTTGAACTACAAACTCAAATTTAATGATATTTCTTTTTTATATCAGGAGTCAATCATGTTGGTTTTCACATTCTGAAGCTTTTCCTATTTCTTGGGTAATCAATTTTTAAACGAAACCTTTATGTTATCGATGACATTTGAAAATAAATACGATGAGATAACATTTGGTCAACTTCTTTTTTATGACAATATGTGAGAAATATTTCAAAGATCTTTTTTAATAAGATAAATTAATGTTTAGAGCTTTGATGTAATTAATCTTAACAGCAAGTGTGGCGTTGAGGCTGATAGCTTTGTCTTATTAAATGAGAGACCTATCTTTCCAAAGCTAATGAAATAGTGTTTCTTTTTTTCAAAGATGATCAGTGTGTCAGATAATTATTTTTTTCCTTAGTAATTACAATCTTTGTTATCTAACTTACAGACTTACAGATTTCTTTCACGACTCTATGGCCTCTGACGTGTCTTCAATCTTTTCAGCTGTGCGTCATCGTCTCTGTGCTCACGCAATACACCGCTTTCCTTCATTTTCTCTATTAAAGTTTTGCAGGTTGCCACTATTATTGCTTCTCCTTCTCCATCTCCTCCTCCTTCTTCCTCCTCTTGTTTCTTCTTTTTCTTCCTTCTTCTTCCTCGTCCTCGTTCATCCTCCTCCTCTGCCTCTTCTTTCCTCTTCTATTTCTTCAGAATTTCACGTTTCTTTTTATTAGAGCAAAATTTTGTCAACAACTATGTTGAAACATAATTAAAATTGTTTTTTTGCTTTACCTTCAATTTTCTTATACGGATTTTCAGTACTGTATCTAGATTTTAACAAGTCCATGTCTTGCTGAACTGGATATATATATATATGTTTTTAATCTTGGGTATACTTGTATTTATTTAGGTAGTAAATCCTTGATTGCAGGTTTCTTATAAATTGAGTCTATTAATATTTTAAGAACAAAAAATCTCAGAATACAAAATATCGGATTTTTTGCTATTGTGAACAAAATAACAACAATTTGAAATCGAATTCACTAAAATGGACATCATAAATTTATTGGTGATTTAAAATAAATTAATTTACAACTACTCCTAAGTGTTTGTCAAGTTTTCGCACCCTTTTACTTCAGTTAGTATTCATATCGCTGATTTAAATAACATCCTTTAATAATACTTCCTTAACACTTAGCTGTTTTTGTCGCTTTCCCAATTATATCTCAGTTTAAAATCGCCCAAGCTAAACGCAAGACTGTTATTTACGAGTTTCGCTAGTGGTAAAAATAAAACCGTAGTTTCTGGAAGGAATAATAAACATTTCCAGTTATTAATGTTTCTGATAATCTTCTTTTTAGTGGAACGACAATGCGTAAGAGGAAGTATCTGCACCGAACTCTTAAGATGTGATAAAATCATAAAGGGGCCAGGGTGTCTGATGAGACGGTACCTTGCTTAACTGTTTATTCATTTGGAGGAAATTGAAGGGAACATCGAAGAATAAGGATAAAAGCAAGGTTCCACATAGGATAAATATTTTCTTCATGGCATTAATTTTCGTTTGATTGTAATTTTTTCTTGGCCAGTAATCCTTGACAAAATCAGAAAAACACCAAGCAACTCCCACCAACCGACTGACCAACCAATCCATCCATCCATCTACCCACTTACCCATGCCGCCAGCTTACTATCCCACCCACAAACTGACCAGTCAAGTTACCCACCAACCTACCAACCGACCAACAAGCCAGCCAGCCAGCCAGCCAGAAAACAAAAAGGATTTCGACAGCGTTTTGCTAACATGGTAAAAAAAACTCTTTCCAAAATACGGATGAGGTCCATTTTTAAGTTCACTCTTGTATTTTTTGTTTGGTATAAATTATCTCGAGTGGGACTCCATTTCTAAACCGATCGTTAATTTTGGTACTAGCCTCTCAATGACCTGCACATCAGTCACAAATATACGATCTTTGAATTCTAGCTGTCAATAATCTAGACATGCAAATCTTATATAGAAACGTGTTTTTTTTTGATAGTAGCCCTTTATGCAAAAGTTTCACTTTCATTATTTTCAGACAACCTGTCCCCATGTTGCAATGAAAATAAATATATTATCAAAACTTGTCAAAAAGAATTTTGGTTTCAAGGCCAAGTGCAATATGTTTTCTAATTCGAGCTGTTGGTTGGGCCAAGGACTTACGGAGGCTCACACTCAAAAGGGGTTTTGAACTGGCATATACACCATCAAAAACGACTCTGAAAAACTTTATATGGCTTACATATGACAGTTAATTGACCCAGAAGACCAAAGACCATAAAGTAAAATTTGGAATGAAAATGAAAATATGACGTACGACGTTGCTACGAGAACGATAGAAAAATTCAAATGGCGGTGCGCAAATATTTTTATTACAAAAATTCTAATTCAAATACCGTTCGGTAAAAATCGTTTAAAATAAACTTAAAAGTCATGATCCAATCATTGATTTGAAAAAAAAAAAAAGAAAAATCCTATAATAGGGAACTCTCAAAGATCAATGAAGTTTATTTTTGGTGTTCTCTATTTTAGAAATTATTTATTTTTATTTTATCTAATTTATTTGTTTATAGTTCTTATTATCATTTAAGACCCTTGAATGAAATAAGAAAAGTTTAAAGAAATTTTTTTAGTTATCTTACCTGAAATATGAAATTTCTTGGAGGCAAAATTTTGAATTTGGAAGTTCCAAATGATTCTTCGTATACGTCATTAAGAGTGCGCATAATGCTAAGAAATAAACCTTCGGACTGGGTGAAAATAGAACTTCAGGATTTCCTAATTTGTTTGTAGTATAGAAATCAAGAGATCTAAATTCTACACTAAAAAGAAATAGAAATAGAAATAGAAACAAAAATAGAAATAATAAAGATAAGTAAATAAATAACTAATAATAATAAAAAAATGCTTGGACGGTAGTGACTGGTCGGCATTCTTTTGTATTGCTTTGGTGTATTGCCTTACCGCCGTCAAACCCGGAGAGAGCCCGTAGAGATCAATAACTAAAATGATAAAATACTGTGCTATAATAGGTTGTTTTCAAGAGATTTTTGTCTTGCCTGCAGAGAGTGACTTATGCCAGTCTGCTTGGCATTGACCTTCTCTTCTAATATTTTCATAACTGTATTGTAGCAGCGGGCAGTGAAAGGGCTTCCCCAGCAGACAAGGCAGCAAATCAACGCGAATTAAAGGGATCCGATAAATTCGAATGTTTTGCCATTATGTCGCTTTTTCAATAACACTCGTAGAAATTTAATGAAGTGAGGATCTTCTTTGAGCGATGCTAAGAATATAGGATCCTTTCATTTAGCTAGCTTTCTCGGCATGGCGATTTCATTGGCTTGCCGCTTATCGGAATTCTTTTTCTACGAAATTTGGAAGGGAAAACAAACCATTGAAAGTAATTCTCTTAGCGCTAGCATAGGATTAAGTATTGTCATGAATTTATCTTGTGAGATTAAGTAAGATTAATTTCAATTTTGCCTTGACTGGGATATATTTTGACTTTCAGGCGATCCGTAAGACTATCTGGCTGGGTTTAAATAGTTGATGCACATCTCTGTTAGTTTCAGTTGAATGATTTATTAAACTAAAAAAAAATTGGCAGGGGCTAATCCAGTGGTGGGGGGAGCTTCTTCAGAATTTTTTTGAAGGGGAAGGCATCATTTGTGATCGGGACTCGAGCACCAATAATTGACTGTGAATAGCCCATCTCAGGGGGTGCGCACCTCCTGAACCCCCTTGATCCGCCCCTGTTTAGAACTGATAGAAAACCAGGGAAGAGTGAAATTGAAGGAGTGCTAGGGGACTTTGTTCTTAATAGCTAAAGAACTAAGCCATACTCAAATAAAAGACAAACAAACAAACAAACAAAACCCAAACAAACAAGCAAACAACAAAACCAAACTGAAAAATAAGAAAAAGGTGCAAGGAATATAAGCAAATGAAATAGACCTTATTGAAAAAGCCATGAATTACTTGGACTGTTATCTCAGTTAAATAACACCAAACAAAAGAACTACAAACCATGATGTCTTTTGTTCGGTGCCACTGAGATAACAGTCCCAGAATGCACTGCAGATGCAGACCGACTGCCTATAGACCTTTACGACGTATGCATGAAAACGCCTAAGGGCGGACAGAATCAAAAATACAGGCGAAGTTAACTAGCAATGTCTTTTCATCTCACAAATTCTGTACAGCTGTACTGTGATAGGAATATTATTTGACCTTCCACGCACTTTTCTTCAGATTAAGATTATAAACACAGCTTTACTGGCTTAAAATGACATTCTAAAGCCCGCTGCAGTACCATCAAGGTTTCCGTGGACTGTTCACTGAAAATCTGAAAGTTTTGATCCAGAGATATCTTCTATAGAAACTTTGATTCACTGTCCGCCATAACCGCAGTCTTTAAATTTACGTGACATGAATTCATGGCCCTTATGCCTCGTCTAAGGAGGCCTAAGTCAACTTCGCCTCCCGCATTTTTTATTCTGATAGCCCCTAGGCCTCATTTTCATGTTGATGTCGTGAAGGTATAAATGGTATGAAATTCTAAATAGTATGAAATTCTTGTAGTAAATGCATTATTAAAGAACCATGCCTAAAGAGCCTCTGTTCAATCAGAAATTGTTTTAAAAAGCTTTCAAAAAAGCGTCGTCCGATAAATGTGTTTTGATAACATTAGTCTTGCATCAATTAAAGTTCTTCACAAGGAAGCCGAGGAACAAAAAGGAAAAAAGTTTTAAATTAATTGTGAACATACTGGACAAACAAGTAGTTAACGATTCCGCTACTGAAACTCTTTGCTTGCATGTTCATTCGTTTATTTATTTATTTATTTATTTATCCCTATCCAATCCTTTATCTATCTGTTTAATCATTTATTTAATTTATTCATTCATTTAATTTATTCATTCATTCATCCATTCTTTCATTTATTTATCTATTCATTTATTCATCCCTTATTTATTAATTTATTAATCAATTGATTTAATTTTAATCAATTGATTTAAATTTAATCAATTGTTTAATTTATTCCCTCGATTCAATCCTATGTTTATACGATTTTTAATTATTTTTCTGCGGTTAAAGTCTTTATTTGCACCTTAATTATTTGTTTGTTTGCTTCTCGTTTGTTACATACTTGTCTATAAATGATGAGCTTTCTAGAATTACATTGGCTCTAAGTAAGATATTGGATCTCCTCGTCCCCCTTGTCGTCATCGTCTTCTTCTCCAAACTTTTCTTCTCTAATCAGTTACAGTATTTATCCTAACAAATTGAATTTAGCACGGGAAATAGATGATACGCCAAATTAATTACTGTTATTAGTATGTACTTCAATTGTCCTTCAAACTTCGAAATATAAGAACAAATTGGTATAAATAATAACAAATAAAAGAGCGCTGATGATATCTTTAATGATTTATATACAGCTAGTTATTACATTGTTTCATTATCTTTGTACTTTACCAGGACATAAGACTAGATAGGGTAAAAGTAGATATCTCTGTCTTATGAAATAGTGTTTTATTTAGATTAAAATATCCCAAAAACCACTTGAACTTTCAGGGAATAGATAATATAGATGCTCATCTTCGTGTCTATGACAATAAATTTAGGATTGCGCAGTGGAAACCAAAAATCTAATAATAATAAATAAATAAACTATCTTATCAGAATGAAATATAAAATGAAGCGATACCGTTTAATACTAGCATGAACTCTGCACATTTTTTATCCTATTAATTGATTATCATCCAATAAATCAATTGTCATTCACTAGCTACTCTGACAAGTGACCTCGGCCTGACTGCTGCCGAAGTCCTTTGTTATTTCGTGTTCGTCAGTGCGTCTGATACTGCCATCTGTTAAAGAAAGGGAAAACTTTAAATAAATTGAAATGCATATAACATGAACACAGCGTGAAGAAAAGGCTGGATAACCTTTTAATATAAAAACGAGTATAAAAAAGCCGAGGTTTTTGGCTTAGGATAAGTAGATAAGCTGTAGTTGTTGAGATGGAGGTCAATAAAGAGAGAGGTAGTCGTTTGCTGAATAGATAACTTGAAATATATTACGCTAATACACTTGAAACAATAGCGTTTCCTACTGCCTGGACTGTATCATGGATTATGAAAGGACATTATTTCCAAAGACCTTTGAGAAAAGAGCCATGCCTAACACTTGACAGACCTCAAAAAGCAACTTTTGTACTGAACAGTCATCAACTTAGTCTGACCAAACTGTGGTCGGCTAGGCGTATTGAGATATTGCATGGCTATCCTATGTTAGTTCTGCAATATCACCCAGACATCATTATCCGCGAGTAACGAGCAGAAACAGGATCCAAATCAGGCATATATAATTAATGTGTGTCTGTAAGTCACATGACTTACAAAAATTCTTCGACAATCCTTGCTTGGTTAAGGTTTATAAACGGTTAAGTCAAATTGCTCATTTTCCTTTTTTCTTTCTTTCTTTTTCTTTTTCTTTTTCTTTCTTTTTCTTTTCTTTTTTCTTCCTGGCCATCGCACGGATAGGATTGAAATAAAAGGTAAATAATCTGACCTCCCATTCTTCTCTCTTTTACCCAGTTTAAAAGTTTCCTAATTAAATGTGATAATAAAAACTAAGTCGCAGTAAAAAGAAGAAAATAAGTACTAAACCATTTAAATGAAATACAAATCGTGCGCGTATACAATAGCTTACTTTGAAAAAAAAAGTTTATATCATCCCAATTTCAGTTTTCGTTTCGCACTATATAGTTTATGATTTTTTTTTTAACTTACCATAAGCGTCATGGATTTTAGACTTTGCTGTCTTGGTTTAGCTTACTGTCAAAACGCATTTGTTTATTTGGTTGTTCATTAAATCTCTTTACGCCAATATCGAGCATCTTTTGGATATGATTTCTTCTTTTGCATGCATATCCCCAGCACCGAGTCTTTGCCGTATCATCTTGATCTGGAGGAAATCTTTCTTGTGTTTCCTTATTTACAGCAACTGATGAACCTGAATTTTCATCGCCACCGAGTCCTCTTTTCTTGCACCCGAATCTAAAACATTTAGGCTGCGAGTCTTCTTGCTGTTGCTGTTTTTGTCGTTGACTCATCTTTATGTCTACCTCTTTGATCGGTGGAGAAGAAATCGTCTCTTTTCCGATGGTCTTCTTGCAACTGCCAAATCTCCAACAGCCAAGTCGCGAAGCTTTGCGCTTAGAGACCATTTTCTTCGTGGTTTCATACTCACTTTCGGGAGCCAAAACGTCTTTGACGGATCTTTTTTTGCCGCCACATGAAAAACGCTGGCACGGTGGGCGAGAACTTTCCACATCAGTCTCTCTTTTCATAACTATTCTTTTTTGTAACATTTCGTCTATTACTTTGTCGACTGTCTGTTTTTCACTTTCTGGAATTTTTATATGTTCTTTTAGACTTTCACTCGTTTCTCGTTTCTTTCCAAAGCAAGCAAATCGACAGTTTTGAGGCCGCAGAGCGCGTTTTTTTAGAGCTCTTGCAAGAACCAACTCATCACAGTTCCCTAGGCCTCTTTCACATCTAGAACAGGAAGAGGTCCTAAACTCTACGGCAAGAAATACCAACATAAATGAAAAGATCAACCAACCTCCACTGGACGCCATCTAGAAAAGTTTCACAAGCTGACCAACACCCAAACTTAGGGCCTCGACTTTCTAATTACTTGCACGGATAATTCGTGTAAAATGAACAGCGATAGGCGTGTGTTTCTTATATATTGTAGATTCTTCCAGCTTCGCTAGAAAAACTATTGTTGTAAATAGATTCTTCCGCCTTCATATCCTCCTGCTGCTTTTTAATCTCAAGAGTAATTAATCCTCGAATGTGTACACAGAACAAAACCGCAGTTAATTCAACGCTACTTTTAACTTGAAGTCGGTAAAGAACTGCACTTAGAGAGGCCATTAAATCATATCTTTTGGGGATAAAAAATAGAGAAGGACAATAAAGCAGAGGAAGAGGAAAAAACAACGAACGCTACCTCTTGGAACAGTTAAACTCTTCGTCGTTAAAGAACCAATTTGATAATTTGTCTGTATCAAGTTGATTAGTTTAGGTTATTAACATTGTTTAATCGGTAAATTAACGCCTGGGTGATTAGAAACCAAACAAAGAAGCGGATGAGTAATCAGAGTTCATTTGTAGGAACCACGCTATTCGCCTTCAAAGGGAGCTTCAATGTACAAATGAAAATCAAGATGTTTAGGAAGTTCACATCAAGTCCTTTGTGGAAAGCTTTTAAGATGGTTCTAAACAACTGTGTAAAAAACATATTCTGATGTCACGACTGGGGACCACTTCATGATGGACTTTGAGACTCGAATGACATTTCTATAGAGCGCGCATAACGTTCTACTACCAAATGGCTTTCTCGTAATAAAAAATTACTTAACTGGCATGGAGCTAGGAAAAAGTAGTCAGTCAAAATCTGAAGGAATTATTACTAGATATTTGTGTAATGTCAAAAGCTTCACAGCTTCAAAGTGAAGTGGAATTTTTGTAGACTGAAAAAAGCCAAAAAATGGGTGTGTCTCTGATGGAATAAAAGAGAATATTGCATGATTTCGATGGCTCTGATGTCAAATAAACATCATGATACTATCGCCCTATGCCAAAACACCAAGCCGATTAATTCTAAAATATTTTGATACGGAACAAATCTATGCTTAAACTTTTGTTTATCTATTTCGAAAAAGTGTTTTCGAAACGAAAGGATCGAAAATAAGGCGCCTCTTGAATGGTAAATTATTTAGTTTTCAAGGATTTTGTTTGTGAACATCCTATTTTAAGCAACTGCGTGGAGATTCAATAGTGTTGTTTTTCTCGATTGTAATTTTATTTTCGGAAAGTTGGAAAAACATAACTCGAAGTATCTCGAATTACTTCAGACATACTAGCTCAGTTTCTAATCCTGTATTTTTGAAACTTTGTTCATTCTTGTTGTTGATTAGCTGGCCGGAAAACAAAGAGGCTCGAAGACAAAGGTCTATTTGTACAGCTCCAGAGTGAGTGTCTATCAAGAGAACAAAAAACATGATAGGTTTAATACGTACATCCACATTGTTCTGTAGTGCGTTTCGCAATCGAACGGAAGAACGTGAAAGCGCACTGATAACGGACGAGATGGCTGCATTGAATGTTCAAAACAGGCTTAAAATAAGCTTTTACTTTGAATTGTATCAGCGTTTCCGCAAAAAAAGAGGGAATAACGTAAAGGAAAGAGGAAGGGAAGAAAAATAAGATATGTTGAAAAAGAAGTATTAGCATCAATGATGTGCTTGTACGTAGGAGGTTAATGATTAAAGCAAGTTCGACTACTTTTGATATTTTTATTTTTCGCCCAGTCCGAAAGCTCGATGAAAAATAAACATGTTAAACGTAGGCGAACTTGCTTTAATCAAGTATCAGCATATCACCTTACACGCTTCTATTTGCGCGCGACTTTTTTTTTCACCGATAGAATTAGGTATTAATGCCGTTGGTATTACGAGATAAAAGAGTTTTTAAGCGATTAATCCGTTGGTCCAGAGAACAGACATGACACGCGAGAAATTAAATCTTTGTTTAATACTATTAAATTGCACTGAATTGGAGTCACGAAACAATTTGATTCTGCTATGCACCCCACCCCCACCCCTCCCCCAACAGTTTGTATAACTTGCACCTTGAACTGAGGGGTTCAATCTCCGCCTGGAGCCACCATCCAAACTCTTAAGATGACTGAAAAAGAGGCACAAATCAAGGGGCCTTCTCGTTTTCTTGGATAAGGCACATGAAACAATCATGAAGTCCATCTTCAATCTCATAACTGATCTTTATACGGTACGGTACGGTACGGTACGGTACGGTACGGTACGGTGGTGGTGGTGGTGGTGGTGGTGGTGGTGGGGAAGGGAGTAGGGAAAAAAGAACTTGCTGAACACGTCGTAGAGGGTTTTCATGGCAGCCATCTTGTGGGGCAAAACAAAATAAATTTTCTTCTTAGGGAAATATAATCCTTTCTCATTTAAAAACCTGTCTTCTACCCACAAGATGGCGATGAGAACCTTCTATAGAAGAAAGATGTTCTACTTGTTCACCAGTTCAACTGCTAACTGCAACCTCGACTTCCAGATCGAAGGCATAGCATACTCATGTTAAATTGTTATAAATGGTTGTTAAATGTGCGGATTTCCACAGTTTCAACACGTACAGCACACTTCTCCAGTTATTTCTAATCATAATGTGCACGAGCCAGATGTGAAAAGTATTATAAGAAAACTTCTCAATATGTATCATTGATTTATTACTTCTTTTTATAAAAAGAAATACCTACATGATTGAGCAACCACATACAAGGATATCAAGAGTGTCTAAAATCGGATGTCGTGAATTTTCTGTTTCGACATAGCTTTCTTTCTCTGTGATACAACGTACCACTGTCACTTGTAATAATCTCTAAATTTAGTACGTTTCTGTACGCAGGTTTCAATTGATGTAAAAGTTGCTTCATCCGCGTAAATATAAATATTTTATTAAAAACTTTTTAAACCGAGCTTTCGGCCATTTTGGCCATCATAAGGGTTATGAAGTGTACGAGATTAGTACACGTAGCTAACGGATAGCTCCGGATCAAGCAACTTTTACATCAATCTCTAAATTATTCATAATTCTGCCTGTTTGTTCAGTATGTTGGTCAAGTAAGTATTGTCATTTAGTGAGCAGTAGATTTCTTCGATTATTCGATTCCTTTCAAAGCCTCAACTATCAGTGACTAGTTCAACAAGTTATTGACGTGGAACTTTAAGCTAGAGGATCAGATGAGTGCTTATCATCAGATTTAGATGATACCACTCTGCTAGCTAACGGAACTGAATAAACACGAAAAGAAAAAAAAATCAGCTGTTGCATAACTATAACGCAACGAAATCCTCTTACGCCGCCCTTGGTATGAAAAACTGAACGACGATTCGTGTGGAAGTAGTAAAATCGGGTAGAATAGGAGTTACAGAAGTAAAAATCACAAATGTTTTGTTTGCCGCAACCGGATTTTCGGTGAATTTACTAAAAATGTTAACAATAGAATTAGAATCGTATAACATTTTATGTTTCTTACTTGGGCAACATCTTTATTTGGTGGGTCGGATAACAGCGCTCGGCTGAGAAGACTGTATCAGCAAACAGCACTCCTTCTGCGGCCTAAAACCAAGCAAATCCCTCACCCTAACATCATAAAATATTATAAACTGATAATTGAAGATAATTTATCCATTTTTTACTAAAGTATCGATCAGACAGCAACCGGATTTGATAATCATTCCAGGGACTGCCTGCACGTAATGCCAAACAATATGGAACTAATATGAAGCGGCTTGGACAAAATAATCATAAAATCAGGTTTGGCCGTTAAAGCTCAGTTTTGGATGCAAACAGCTGGAAACAATGTTGGCGTAACTAGATAGAATGACATGTATGTGGATATACTGGCAATGGACGCCATGATAACAAACGGTTCGCAAATACAGCCACGTTTGTCTTAATCGTCTTGTACGTTTCATCTTTTTACTTTCGACAGATCGATTGACTTACGTCCAAAAATAGTCGACGAAACACTCGTCGTTTCGATTAACCTTGTACGTTTTACCTTGTGATGATAAAACGCTATTCGTCTACGTAGCACAAACTCAGTAGAGTGACTGCAATAAACCAGTGAAACAAAATCTAATAGTCAAGTTCCAACAAAATAAAACAATAGAATTAGTGTCTACTAACCTCTATTAGACTAATGACTATTTCACGGGTTTATTGCAATTTCCACTCTCCTTGCTATTATTTATTAGTTGGTTAATTTTCAGAGAACACGATTTTCATTAATATGCTTCCACTGAACTCAAATCGCAACAACAATAAGCAATGGAGGTATAAAAACAGCTGTTCTATTGTGCGCATCCCTAATTTTTCAGTTTCCTAACCCTAACGTATTAATTAAAAAGGACTCTTTACAAATCAACTTAATTCTCAAGACGATAATGAACAGCTATAATGCTTGTTCCATTTAGTGTATCCCTCATTTTGTTCCCTAAGCTAGCTTAACCCTGTGCTTACATTAACATCAAGCTCTTTAAAACAATAATTTCAACTAAAGCCGATAATAAACTACAGCTATTTTAGGTTGTTCAAATGCGAGTATCCCTCGCTTAAAGCTAAGCCCCTTCATCGAGTAAAAGAAATTTTGTAAATTAAAAGGCTTTTCTAACACAAGCTGTTTTCCGGGGCTGTTACAAAGGTAAATAAAGAACCTCCTGGCTTGCTGAATTTTTTCAAGATTTCAAGATTTTTATAAACTGAGAAGAATTGCCATATCAATGAGAAATGCTGTCTTCCGCGACCCTTTATTTTTAACTAATGGCCACTGGACGTCTATATATACGTGTGCAAATATTAGTCTTTTGTTTTTGAGTTCTTGTCCTTCACGTCTTATTCGCTCTCTAGTTTGACCGTCGAATACAGTTTGAGAGAGAGAGAGAAAAAAAAAAAAAAAAGAGGAAAAAAAGAGAGAGAAAGGAAGAAAATTCAATGAAGGAAAGAATCCTTACTAATGTATTACCTAAAAAAGACCGATTACTTGCACGCTTTTTCATAAAATCGAAATACACCAGTTTTTGTACAATTTTAACGAAAGATATACGATATGCTCGAATGTCAGATTCAGTAGCTGATCAGTCGATCCCACCAATCTTAAGGCTATTATCTGTCAACTTGATTTGGTTCGTTTTTCTCTACTAGAAGGGCATCACCAAAAGACCTTGTAGTATAGCCAGTGAGAATGCTTGATTTGTGTTTGTGATTATATTCATTATCTGAGCAGTAGCCGAGACATTTGCATAAGTATCGCCTATAAAGGAAAAAAAATGGAAACTCCATTTTTATAAGCCATTTCTTTCACAAGTTGCATAGTGTGGTCTCAATTCGCCTTTCCGAAATTCAGCTGAGGACTGGAACGAGCTCGTGCCGCACAGAATTGTGGGGCTGAATTTGGGGATAAGATCAATAGGTGCCGCCGTTTTGCATTGGATTTTGCGATTAAATTTGGGGACGAGATTGAGTTTTTGCCCAGTCTTTCTTAGAATTTCGGAAAGGCAAATAAGTTATTTCATCGTATTTTTGAAACAGACCACTTTTTAGCATGCATTAAAAATTATATAAACACAGCATTTTAAAGATATACACGTGGATAGGGGATTTGAACAGCCATGACGTGACTTCGTACATGGTCCATAACCACAACTTATGTTACTCGGTTAATAAGAGGTATTTATTTTACTGGATTGACATACTTAATCTTATACAGCTATCTAGCTGTAACCCTGAATAAATGATTGAACTACACGCGACAGCACCAACACTGTCACACTGTCATTACCACCCCCCCCCCCCTTATTATCTTCACGGATTATCATTATCATTATTGTTCGACGCTGCCGTTCTGAACATGGTGTGTTAAACAATAGACCTTTCCCAAATTCGCTTGGATGATTACGAAACAATGGTTCCAAGTCGAGACTGAACTTGATTCTTCAGTATTTATCAAGGCAAACCTCGACTTGAAACCATTGTTTCGTGATCGTCCAAGCGAATTCAGGAAAGGTCTATTTGTATCACTTCATTTTACCCCCTGTTTGGATTTGAAAAATGAAAAGATCCGACATGAATTAGATTTTAACAACAGAATTGCCTGAGTGTCCGTTTCAATATCTGTATCCGAAAAACCCTAACCTTGGATTCGACAGAATCTGAAATGAAGAGAAATGATTTCCTTTTTATAAAACGTCATGCCTCATTTACCTTCCGATCTGTATTTGTTCATTCATTTATTCATCCACCCATTTATTTATCCATTATCAATTAATTTCTCAATCCTAATTCATTTATTTATTCCATGTATTCGATATATCGCGTCTAACTTTTTTGACTCGTGTATTTTAGTATTCTACTAGAATGCGTGTAGCAACATACCATATTGTTCTCTAAAGAACAGCTTCATAACTCACCTTAAAGATTTTAAAAAAAGGATTTAAAAAGAGACTTCCGACATTATACGTTAAAAGGGATAGTGAGATGAACATAAATGCTAAAAGAAAACCGGGAATTCTGAATACTACTTAACACAGAAACGTACTGTGTATCTGCTAAACAAACAAGCAAGTGAAATTTGCATAAAATATATGCGCTGAAATATCCTCAAGTAACAAGGAAAGAATATCGAGAGTAAATTCGTAAATGAAGCAATGAAATTGTCTTATCATCTATTGATATCCTCCTAATTGTTCATTCCAAACGTGAATATATATTCAGTCTGTGAATCGTAGCCTAGTAACGATTTAATCTCTTAGGATCATCAGTTATCAATGCCATCGTACACTCAGGTTTTTAAGACTTATTTCTCAAAGCGCAATTAAAAACCTTTAAACCCCTAAAAAAGGGGGTTTTTTATTACATTTAACGAGCACGTATTACGACTTGTTTTGTTATAACTGAGAATGACGCTCAACCCTCCTCCGTCAACAAATCTTAAGGGAAAAGGCCGTTTTAGTTAGAAACTACAATTATAATAAGGAAAATAATTACGCGATGGTAGATTACAAAAGATACATCTATTTCAAAAATCGTTGTCGCAGTCGTCAAGCAACAGTCAACACTCCAAGGCCGCAAAGAATTTTGGTAATTTTACTCATAAATCATGTTTGCAGTACTGGTATTTTCCAAAATATTCGATTTAACACCTTAACTACCACTGCAGCTTCCCTGAAATATATATTACAAACGCATGCAACCAAAATATGCTCTAGATGAATTAATTTTGAAAAAAAGTACCGAAATCCTGTTGACTGTTGCCTGTTGCCTTCAGCTGTGACAACGATTTTTGAAATAGGTGTATATAACGACAGCATTTACCAATGGGAATAAAAGTAATTTCTTACTATAAGAAGAAATTCAAACGGGTCAACAAATATAAATCCCTCAATATAAGAAGTCAAAATTTGACACACTTGATTACATTTTTTCGGCTTAATTAGAATTCGCATTTTGCTTCAGAAACAAAATTCAAGAGTAAGCTAAAGATTTTCTAGAAACAACGTCTCGTCTAACTACCTAAGTTGGTTAAATAGATCTGGAGATCTTCATGACTGGTTCAAAACTACTTATCGTTTTACTTATCGTTTTTATTTTTTAGTAAATGATATCTGTAGAGGGAATCATTGAGAAGAATACCAGTTTGTTACCGAGTGGCTTTAATATCCTACTCGTCTTCAGATCATACAATCACCAGCGGAGAAAGAGTGTCTCCCACATTGATAAGCTGCTTTCTCCTAATGTCTCTAATCAAATAGTTCTCTTGAAATATTGAATTTGTTGGGTTAAAATAAGAGGCAATATACCATTAATTTGTTATATAATAATATATATTGTTATATAATAAAGCAATATACCATTAATTTGTTATATAATAATATATATTGTTATATAATATATTCGAACTCGATAACTTGGACTATCGAGCCAAGTATCTACTAAAATTTACCGACATAATCCTACTAGTTTATTTTATCACAAAAAAATTTTAATAAGTTCAGAGGTATTACAATCCTGCTTGACCAATTACACTTTGGCCCATCAAAACTGGGGAGTTTTAGGCACCATATACTACTTCTCATTCTAGCACTCTCTGACCAATCATATTTTTCCGTTTCTTAAAAAGTTTGGCAAGACTGCACGCAAGAGCTAAAAAATTGACGTTCTTCGCTATCTGTGATCTGACATACCAAATGTCCTAATGTCCTATATATTCAAAAGATAAAAAGTACAACATTGAAGGATTCTAGTGCTTCAAAAGAGATTGTTTATACGCGCGTAATTATAAAGGCATGACTGAATAATTCAAGGTTGGCGAAGTTTCCTCGAATAAGTAAAAAAATGAAAATAATTTTCGGGGATGAATGTAGTTTTTCAAATGAGATTTTTTCCCGAAAAATATTAAATCAGCCAGATTTTTCTACTCGCGTTTAATAGAACTTTTCCAATTTTTAAATGCCATTTAAACGTCAAGCCAAGCCGGGACCTCTAGACAAAGATCTTTGAATGGAACATCAATATGAAAGCAGTTTTTATTATATTCTTTTGTACTTTTTAACACTGTAGAAAGTAAACACTTAATCCTACCCGGAAGCTTCCAGACCAGTCAAATAGGCTCGTCTTGTAGAACCACATCCATCATGGACTTTGAAAGTTTTAATCCTATAAAGTATATTGGGGATTTCACGTTAATGAAGATTATACCTACTAAAATGGATGAAAGAAAAGTTATTTGAAGGGGAATAGGAAAGGAAGCACTTCAATTCACCTGCTCGTTGCAATTAAGTTATCAAGGCTCACAAGCGCTAGTATTTACTTTAGACATATTAGTTATGGGCAGCCGGCTGGAAATTGTTTGACTCAGCTTGACCGTATATTAAAACGCTCGTAAAACAATCCAAATATTGCCAACAAAACATCAGAGTTTGGAATAAAGGGAGACGAACGAGGATTCCTTCTTCTGTGTAGAGGTACATTCGGATCTCTAACTCAAAAAGTGGTTCATTGAAACGGCGATTGTAAACAGTCAAACGGAATTTCGAGGATTGATACTGGAGGCGGAGAAGATCCGGCGTCTTAAAATACTGCTGCATTGACTCTAGACACTTTGAAGATCACATAACCAGGCTTGAGCTTCAGCCAAACAGGATTGGTAAAACATGGAAGCTAATGGAACTAATGTAACCTTGGCGCAACAGTGTTCAAGTAGATCTAAAGCAACAGACATTGTGGTGGCCATTCAAATCGTGGTGTATTGTGTCTTGCTAGTGTTGTCGCTTCTAGGGAACTTGCTCGTCATGCTTGTAGTGAGCAGGACTAACGAAATCAGAGCAACGGTTAATTTCTTCATTTTCAACATGGCTGTGTCGGATCTGCTTTTCACTATCGTCATCACACCGACGAAGATCACTGAGGTTATTGAGCGTCCATGGTATCTAAGTGGTGTTATCGGGAGTATTACATGTAAGCTATGTTATTTCATCCAAGACGCTTGCACCGCGGTCTCTATGTTAACGCTGGTAGCCATCGCTGCCGATCGTTACTATGCTATTGTCTTTCCAATGCGGTCTGGTGTCATCACTTCAAAATTAAGAAAGGCAATTGTCGTTGCTATTTGGATTGTAGCAATGGGATTCAATTCGCCGAATTTTTATGCCTTTGCTCTCAGGCCATCCATTCAAGATGAAGACCTCTTAGAATGCACATTTGTCTGGGATAAAAAAACGGGACTTGCCTACTTTTTGACAAGTTCTGCTTTTCTTTTCATATTACCTCTTATATCAATGATGGTGATTTACACGGTGATTTTGGTTACCATAAGACGGCGAAAAATACCTGGGAATTTAGAAGGCTCAAGAGCGCGCCGTCACAAAGAAAGACGCAACCGACGCGTACTCAAAATGGTGCTTGCAGTTCTGTTGGCATTCCTAGTGTGTTGGCTTCCAGTGAATATCTATGTTTATTTTAATTATTTTGGCGTGCACAAAAAATCAATATGCACTGTGGAAGACACCACTTTCGTGGTTACGCTATTTCTTGCCTATACCAATGCAGCCATAAATCCCTTTATCTATTTTGCATTTAGCGAGAACTATCGGATAGCAGCGGTGAACATCATCAAGTGCAGAAGTAAACGCCAACTAGCGCGGAAAGAGAACACCTCTCTCATTGCCCGAACCTCATCAGTACCAATCAGAAACAGAGCACTCAAAGTCCGCCTAGAGTTAAACGAAATGACAGCTTTGGAAGAAGTTCCGATCGAAGAAGGCTGAAGACAACTTAATTCAGTCCCCGAGTACCTAGATAATTCAAGAGTTGTTGTACTACAGCTGGAAATCAACGGTGCTGACTAAAAGCGACGGCATAAACAAGAAGTACTTCCCCAACAGTAAAACAGTAATTATATAAAAATAATACAAAGCATAGTAAAGGAAGGTATATATTCTAATCAATCATTTCTGTGAATGTCGCTACGCATTTATATATATATACATATAAATTGTACTTAAATAATAAGCTTTATCTCAGTGAAAGTTCGGGTTATGAAGAGGTTTTTGCTCATGACTTTCCTCTTACGATTACCGCTTTAGAAAGTATTAGGATTTCCTAAAATGGTTTTTGAATCGTTCAAGTATAATTGATCACGGAAAATATCGTGTTGTTTTGCCTATAACGCCTTTTCATTGCACATTTACTGGGCATAACCGTTTAGGCGAGAGGCGTTTTCGCGACACCTTGGCGGCGTTTTAAGCTGTAAAATACGAAGTCTAGTCCAATAAGGAAAACTTGGTAAAAATTTTATTCGTGGCTAAATCAATCTTGATCATGATTTTACTTGGTTTTCAATTGGAATAATTAATAACCGGAATATGTCCCACAAGGGTTTTGTTTATGGCGAAGGGGTTCGCCCTTCAAACTGGCGAAGAGTTTTTTAATCTATTTATTTATTTTTTATTTTTATTTCATTTTATTTTTCCAGTGGAAGAAAGAAAAACTGAAGAAAGGAAAAGAAAAATAGTATACAGTACCGAATTATTTGTTTATTTTGATGAATTTTGACGGTTTATATATTTTGCATGTTTAACGGTTTATTGTTAGCTATTTAAATGGCTCCACCTACAAACCATGTCGATCTTTGCATTTAGAATATTTATACTTAGAACATCGGTTTTTGTGTAGTCTTGTTATTACTGGTTTAAACGATGCGGTACTTTTGGTCCTGAAGGAAATTTCTTATCCTGCCAAAGAAAAATCAATAAGAAAAAAATAGTTAGGGGAAGGAATGCACTTGAAAAGGCGCTGAGAAGTGATGTGTAGCTGACAGAAAGTTGAAGGGTTTCTCGCATGTAAAATACACAGAGTGATAGAAAGGCGATATCCAACTCAAATAAAATGTTCAGTATCCACAACATGTACAATAATTATTTTTTTCTGTCGTCAACGTTTCACCAGCAGTTGATTATTAGTTGTTATTAGGCCTGATAATCGAGGCCGGATTTGACCATGAAATAGAGTTATTATCAAGATGTTTTAGGTTGCGCTATTTGTAGTGATAACGAAAAGCTTGTTGACAATAAATCAATTGCGTGCGACAACTGTATTGACTAATGGATAGTTTATGGCAACACTTCAAGTCGCAGGCTGGTACGGTGAAAAAGCTTAGGTTTGCTAAACTTGTGTTGTAGCTTATCGGTTTGTCTCTTATAATACTATGTCATTAAAGGCAACCTAAAATAAAACTGCATAATAGTAGCAATAATAATGATCACAGCCACAACAACAACAACAATAATAATAACAATGTTTTGATGTGTTACAAGACTGACACAGGTATTTATTGCCTAAGTGATTAAAGATATTCAAAAATAACACTTTTCGTTATTTATTCTTCATGTATGTTAAACAGGTTTTCATAAAACCCTAACTGTTGAAGCCAATTTCCCAACATTAAACAAAGAGTGAAATTCTCCGACTATGCAAGACTACAAGCCACCTCCTTGGAATCTTTGTGTCTGCTATCTTTGAGGACCTTTCCCTAAACTTTTCAGATGATTGTCTCCCGGTTCAACAGCCTACCTTACCCAGCGTAGCGAGCAAAGGGGGAAGCGAGCAAAGGGGGGTGGGGACAATTTTCTTGAGACACTTTCAACACAGCAAAAAATACTCGAAATTAACTCTAATTTTTTTCTAGTAAATCTAACTGATATGCTGATATAATAGTAAAACATTGTGAATTAGATTAAAAGTAAAACTTTAAAGTGACACCACTGATATCATGCAGATTCCATGCCCTATTGTGAGGGGGAAAGTTTGAAGACAAAAGAGGGATTATCTGAGGGATTATTATCATCAGCCGTGAAGCGAACACTCATCGTTCACTTTTCGGAAAGCTTCGTCGGATCGTGTTTTGGTACGAAATACTAGGTTCATTAGTGTAATCCCTCAGGTGTGAAATGTTCTCAAGAAGCGAAGAAGTTCGCAAGCGTGTCGGAAAAGATTCGTTGATTTTCGATGGACAATGCCTTTCGTTCAAGAAATGGTTAGTGTCAGATCTCCGAGTGAAATTCGAACTTCCCGCCGAAGTAAAATCTATTGTCTTCATTGGTTATCGGAAGCTTTTGAAATAACCGCGCTATGATAATGTTTGTTTTCCAACACTTTATTTTGGTCATGATTATGAATAATGTACACTGAAGACATTCGGTAATAGACGAATAATATGGCAGTTTGTTCCATTAGCCCAGTTAGTTCGCTGCCATGATGTCACGCCAGTTACACGAATTTGATAGAATAAATTCATGGCATTACACGCTTTCAAAGTCCCCTTGGTTAAGTTAAGTTCGTTGTTGAGTGGTGATGCTGTTGGCTAGTATTACGAGATAATACTAGACCTGTTTCTCAAGGCGCGCACTCAACCAAATCCATGGAATTTGACGGGCCGCGATAGACCTTTACGACGTATGCATGAAAACGCCTAAGGGCGGACAGAATCAAAAATACAGGCGAAGTTGACTAGCAATATCTTTTTTATCTCACAAATTCCGCACAGCTGTACCGTGATAGGAATATTATTTGACTTTCCACGCACTTTTCTTCAGATTAAGATTATAAACACAGCTTTACTGGCTTAATATGACATTCTAAAGCCCGCTGCGAGTACCATCAAGGTTTCCGTGAACTGTTTGCTGATAATCTGAAAGTTTTGATCCAGAGATATCTTCTAGAGAAACTTTGACTTCACTGTTGGTCATAATCGCAGTCTTTTAATCTACTTTACATGAAGTCTAGGCCCTTAGACCTCGTTTTCATGTATATGTCGCAAAGGTCTATATCAGAAGAGGAGCTTTATGACGAAAATTATCATATATTTCTATGAAATATTTCAGTAAGAATTCAAAAAATTGATTACTCTCCTTTTTAAATTAACTCTCTCTCCTCAATTTTGCTTAATTTGCGTTGCGTGGTTTTGTGGCCCGTCAACTTCTCGGATGCGCACGCAACCTTGAGAAAAAGGTCTATTGCCAAGCGCCATCCCTTTTAGTAGTAGAAATCGGGATACTAAATTAACGAAATATAACTAATTATAACTAAACTCAAGGCGTTGAGACGCTATTTTAATTACTTAAAACTCCTCGGTTAAGTTCTTAAGTCCGTTGTTGCATCCGTTGTTGCGTGGTGATGCTGTTGGCTAGTATTAGGAGATAATTGCCAAGCGCCATCACTTTTAAGTAGAAATCGGGATATTATAACTAATTTCAAGGCATTACGACGCTTACTAAGTCCTTAGTTTGGCGAAGTGCATTGAAAAGCATCACAGAAAATATCCAATTTATTGACACATGTTCGAATCCACTGCGACATGCTTGGAGCACTTGTACAAATAAAACTCCGCAAGTCACTTCTCTAACACAGGTACAGTGATGCATATGCAGTCAGGTTACTGAAAAGCGACTGCAACAGCAAACTTGTTGATAAAAAAAGAAAAAGAAAAGAAAACGATTGACCTTGATACGTCTTGCTGAAGTCTTTTTTCGCTTTTGAGTAATATTTTCCCACATCAATATTTGTATTTGTTAACTTTGTTGTAAATATAGTTCTGATCTCGCAACGATTTGTAAGTTAAGTAAGAAATCGTTGCAGGGCTGACTTCAAAACAAGGCGCGAATAAAACATGGACTGGACATTAGATTTAACATTAAATTCTCAACCCGAAGAAACTACATTTCAGTCACAGTTTAACGAAGTATAAAAAAGACAATTCGCAAAACGTTGAAGCTATGCGATTAAATCAGTCATTGAGTGATGGTATTTTAGATAACTTTTTTGTTTTAACTCGGCTGTTTGTGATGATATATGTTGGTTGGGTGGTCGGGTAAAAATTGTCACTATCAAAAATCGAAACAACAAATCGAGACATTTATTTACCATATACATTACCAGTCTGCTCTCTGTAAATTCATAAATACCCAATAACTCAAAAATTACTTTTGTTATTATTATTTGCGTATCCATTAACTACCGCAGCAAAACAACATGATCATAAAACTATAAAATTAATCGTTGTCGTATGATCTATGAGCTCAATACCTTGATTTGTACTTGTCTCTTGCCCATCTGTCCTGGGTAGCATCCAAATCGACCACAACCAAACCTTCTCATTACTGGAGAGTCGTCTTCGATGGTGCTTGATGGTTGGCCATCCTTCACAAATAAAACAATCAAAACCAGCACGATAAACCAAGCCGAGTTTCGCCCGACAATCATCTTAGTATTAATCTGGAAAAGAATCAAGTCAATGTTACATCAAGGGTCGTTGTCGCTTTTGCAATTTAAGACACAAGCTTTATATTACTTGTCGGGTTATTCCCGAGTGAAAGGGGATATTTTGTTAGAACAGATTTCCACCTGTGTTTGTATTCTTAAATAACATTCACGCTTTCAATTGCATGTAAAATAAACAAGCAGTATAGGTTTTAAAAACTGAAATATAGAGGCCCTAAACATGGACTTCTTAATGAACTTCGATTCATCTTGACTCTCAATAGACCTTTTCGGCTTGGGCGTAATGTTTTCCCATTTCAGACCACGTGTCATACTCTTAAGAATAAGATTCTTTGTTTGAGGTACATCCATATTAATGTATGTTCTCAAGCGTTACCATTAAACAAAGATATAGAACCCAGGGGAATGACACGTGGTCTGAAATGGGAAAACAAGCCGAAAAGGTCTGTAGCATTTGAAAATTAAAGTGAACTTGCTTGATAATGTACTGCTGGTAGAGATCCCTTTTTATTTTCCTCTTTTGCCGAGTCTTTTCACTGTGCTGGCTTTTGTTTTTGCTGTTCTTGATCGTTACGAAAGGTACCTCTGACCGGACTTGGCTTTTTTTCGTTTGAGTATGCGCCCAAGTCGTAAACCAAAACCCTGGATGATAAGGCGTCCGCATAAACCAAGAAGAGAGTTATCTGACAAAAATGAGCCTACAAACATGCGCACGCATAATGTAATTAATTTATAACTGGTCACTCATGGGTCCACGTTAAAACTACGTAAAAAAATGGCAGACAACTTATTTGCATGTTTCCAAGCAACTGGTGTCATTTCACATGACGAAACTTGACGCATGCTCAAACGGACAAATGCCGAGTTCTGGCAGAGGTACTTTTTTTTTAACGATCCAGAACAGCAAAAACAAAAACCAGCACAGCGAAAAGATTTAGCAAAAGATGGAAATGAAAAGTGACCTCTACTAGGAGGATAGCATGATAAAAACCCTTGTCCAATGAGATCATACTAATTTGTCACGTGTATAGAACTTCAAACACCCTATAACAATACATGAATAGTCAATAAGGTACAATAAATTTTATTACTTCTCCCCATATGGCTTTTCATAACTACTCTATATAATTATGAACGGAAGACTTTACGGGCTGTGTGCGTATGATACGATACATTGCAGTTTACACTCAAGGATTAGGAATAGCAGTGAATAATAAATGTGGCTTTTGGACCCAACTAGATCGGAATAGAATGATCCATGTTGGATGAACTTAACAATAGACCTTTTACCAAAATGGCGGCCGAAATTTCAAATAATTTAAAATTAGAAACAAATATCAGCACTAGAAAGAGCACCTCAACTTCGACTTTAGTAACCCTACAAGATTCGTTATGTTAGGTGTCATAGCGGCCGAGAAAAAAAATTTCAAAAATTGCCAAATATACAGAGAAATGTTTGTCTGGGGGTATGGCGTATACCCCCAGACATACATTTCTCTGTATATTTAGCAATTTTCAACCTGCGTTTTCTCGGCCGCTATGACACCTAACATCATAATGAATCTTTGCGGGTTTACTAAAGTTGAGGTGCTCTTTCTAGTGCTTGTTTTAATTTTTCACTCAGTTAAATTTTTAGTCATTTGAATTTGCGGGCGCCATTTTGGTAAAAGGTCTATTGAAGATTTTCTATGAATTCGTTTGTTATATCATCCAACATGGCCACCAAATTCTTCATATTATACGTAATAGTTCAAAAAAGGTTGTCGGTCGGCGATCTGAAATCTGAAATCTGAGCCAGATAATTCTCAAGGGTAGGCCAACGCTCAAAGGTGGTTTCGTATTTAGCTATATACTGAGTGCAAACTTGCCTTAGAGAAAAAAACATAATTTAACAATAAAACTCAATTTCAAAATAAATTCACAGCTCGTGCCTTCAATTCCTCTCGGTCTCAGATTTCAAATTTCAGATCTCCGACCGACAACCTTCTTTGAAATAGGTGTATTCTTCTGCGCGGAATGATTGCAAACTACCTATAAAATGGCTGTATTAATAAGATAACAAGGTAGGAGTTTCAATAAAGGTTATCGTATAATGAAGTTAGCTGCCGTGCTTATACTCGTTCGTAAGGGTTTTTTGATGGGCTTATAATCGGGTGGGGGGGGCTTAGGCTTATAACCGGGAGGAAAACATCGTTTGAATTCCGTTTACTTAAAAAAAACTTTAGTCAGTGTGGCTACCGTATTTCATTTAAACAACAGTGTTCATTCATCAATAACAATGTACCTTATACGGTAAGCTTTGAAACGTGAACAGAAAAACTACTGTATACGGTAATCTGAGCGGATCAGTCAGTGCATGCTACAAGGTTCAAGTGGTAGGTACTCTATCCTCACTAAATGGCGGGGGCTTATACATTTTTGTTAGTAGACAGGTGGCTTATAACCGGGGAGGGAGCTTATAACCGGGATTCTACGGTATATTGTAATAGATAGTCGGTCGTATTAGAAACATTGGCATCGTCTTTAGGTGATATCAGGAATCGTTGGTCATATTTTAAGGTATTTCGCAACATGTTCACTAATACCAAATTAGTAACCCAGAATCACATGTCGTAATCAATCAAAGACGTATTGGGCTTCAAAATAGTGTTTATTTATAGCATTTTATCTTCAACATTGCCACATAATATTACAATATCAATATATCTCTTGTTTCGAGCTCAAATGTCTTAATGTACTTACATGTTTTGTTGTATCAATTGCTTAATTATCGTGCGCTGAACTAACTAGGAAATGACAGAATTAATACTTTAGTAATAGATCGTTCAATTTCTGCATAGCAGTTGGTCCAAGAAATGCGCTATTGTTTAGCTACCAGTTACAACCATGATTTTAATTAATACTACGCATGCTTCAAAAGCCTTTAAATATAGAGCTCATTAAAGTTTCTTTATGGTTTAGTCGCGGTTCGATTGGGCGGTCATTCTGTTAGGCTGATTCTGGCGGTGGATTCATTTATCTTTATATATTTTCTTTGCCAGTGAAGGCCCTGCGGAACACACATAGTCGAAGGCTTCTTCAAACTTCGTCTCATCACTTTGCTTGAGATATAAAATAAACAATTGTTAGTTTTTATCTTTTTTCTGAATCGTCTTATGTTATAATTGAAGACGTGGAAACGACCCACGACTAGGGAAAGAAAAGAAAATAAGAGAAGAGAAGAGAAGAGAAGAGAAGACAAGAGAAGAGAAGAGAAGACAAGACAAGACAAGAGAAGACAAGAGAAGAGAAGACAAGAGAAGACAAGAGAAGACAAGAGAA
>JAAAQI020172558.1:0-23481 GCA_011800005.2 Stichodactyla mertensii
ACTGTACCAACACCAAAGGATCGTTCTACTGTACCTGTCATACGGGATACTCAGGAGATGGAGTCACGTGTGTTGGTAGGTATGATAAGTAGTAAGCTATAACCCTCGTCTCACTGAAGGAGTATATAGAATAATCTTCACAACAAATCATTCAGATCACCCCGGACACAAAGGATCATTAATGTTTCATATTCATTATTATAGGCTCTATGAAGTTTCAACATTTGCTAAAACCACATACTACATGTGCAGCCACCCCCCTACCTGTGTCGTATTCCTGTTTTTCGAAGTATTCTATTGGTTTATCCTCAACTATATAAATTATACAAGAGAAAATCGCTGTGAACAAACAACTAACTTCGTGTAACGTATTCTTTAAATTACAATTTTAACACGTTATATTAATTTAACCATACCGATCTCAGATGACAAATGACAAATGACCCAAAATGTAAATGATAACCAACACTCGTAACATAATAAGAATTACTAGCTATCAATAACACTATTTTAATTGTCATTTTTATAAAGGATATCTACGTGATATATACTAGAACTCCTGATCCATTTCACTTTATTAATAAAGTAATCTATCAGAAGTTCAGCCATACCATCTATTTGAATTTAGATACTGAATAAACCTTGGTTTTATGATTGACCAGCATTTCATTTTTGATTTCAATTACGTGTCAGACATTAACGAGTGCCAGAACACAGCTCTAGCAGTATACCACGGTCACTACGCACACAACTGTCATGCTGATGCTAACTGTACCAACACCAATGGATCTTTCTACTGTACCTGTCATACGGGATACTCAGGAGATGGAGTCACGTGCCAAGGTGCGTAGCCAAAGTACTCGAACTCTTGAAATTCCTACCAGGAACATTTTCTTCAACAGATTCCTTTTTTTTGGGGGGGGGGGGGGGCATTTTCTGTTTATTTGATATGATATTTTTGTTCACCATTCAAAATCTACAGACATCGACGAGTGTAAGACAACAGCTCTAGCAGTATACCACGGTCATTATGCGCACAACTGTCATGCTGATGCTAACTGTACCAACACCAAGGGATCATTCTACTGTACCTGTCATACGGGATACTCAGGCGATGGAGTCTCGTGTGTTGGTAAGTGTTTGATCAATGTGCATCAATACGATTATTCATTTATGGTCAACTCTGATCAAAATATTTTAAATATGTGTTTCCGTTAACAGATATAAATGAGTGTTACCCATCTTCCATTTCCCCACGTTACAAGAATCTTAGCCATAACTGCCATGCTGATGCTAACTGTACCAATACCAAAGGATCCTTCCACTGTACTTGCCATGTTGGGTACTCAGGGAATGGTGTCACCTGTGTTGGTATGTAATAAAAAGACGTTGCGCTTGATATAATGAAAAAATACCATACCATACCACACCGTACCACACGGTACTTACACCATACCATACCATACCATACCATACCATACCATACCATACCATACCATACCATACCATACCATACCATGCCATGCCATGCCATGCCATGCCATACCATACCATACCATACCATACCATACCATACCACACCGTACCACACGGTACTTACACCATACCATACCATACCATACCATACCATACCATGCCATGCCATGCCATGCCATGCCATGCCATGCCATGCCATGCCAGATACTAAACTATACCATACCTAACATACAATTCATGGTTCCAAAACTCTATAGTCACTATTGCTACGTCCCACAAGCTAAACGAAGTCTGTAGGAAACTGCACACCTGAGATTTTGATCGCAAATAGATTCGTTCGTTCATTCTATTGGGGTTTTTAACATTCTATAGAAATATGAGAATCAAATTAAAGTAATGCAAGAACCCTTTGTGAAAAACAGGCAGTTTGTGATGGTGTATGTGGGACAAGGTTTATTCCACTGGGAAAACCAGTGCTACAATGATTGGTTGGCTATTGTTTGAGTCGGAACTATGAATACCATAACACATCCTATCAAATGCCACATTCTGAAAGATACCATGCTAACTTGTTTCAGTTTTTTGTTCGTTTGTTTGTTTTTTGTTTTCGTTTGTATACTAGTAAGAATGGACTCACGATGCTCGTAAGATGAACAAGTCATCTTGAGCACCTATTATCTTATTATAAATTAATGATCCTTTACTGATCTTATCATTTTACTACACTTCATAAAGATATCAACGAGTGTCTACATAAAATTTGTATTTTATTTTTGGTTTTAACAGATATCAACGAGTGTCAGACCACAGCTCTGGCAGTATACCACGGTCACTACACACACAACTGTCATGCTGATGCTAACTGTACCAACACCAAGGGATCGTTCTACTGTACCTGTCATACGGGATACTCAGGAGATGGAGTCACGTGTGTTGGTGAGTTTTACTGTGCGACGAGTGTTCTCGTGGACACCCAATGTATTTTCTTTATGAATTTGCTAATCAGATAGCGAGACTTCGTTTCTACAACCTAGTAAGTTCACGTGCAAATGTATCTGCAAGACAAATTCTCACTATGGCTATCTTGAACTTTTAAAAAATACATAGGGTGGCCACGGTAGCGGGCGTAACACATAAACAATACAATTTCCAATTATTCCCTTTTCCTTGTACCGGACGTTTAACAACTATTACTGAATTTATAAGCTAATGAGATATCTTCCCTTTCTTATGCCATGTCTTCCATTTAATGATAAAAATTATTTTTATTAACAAACAGATATCAACGAGTGTCAGACCACAGCTCTAGCAGTATACCACAGTCACTACGCACACAACTGTCATGCTGATGCTAACTGTACCAACACCAAAGGATCGTTCTACTGTACCTGTCATACGGGATACTCAGGAGATGGAGTCACGTGCGTTGGTGAGTATGTCTTATGGGATAATCAAGATTTTGTCGCCGCTGGTCTTTGGCTTCTAATCTTGATTTTATCCGCATCTACAGACATAGATGAATGTCTGCCAGATGCCATATCGGACCGTTACAAGCACCTAAGCCATAATTGTCACGCCGATGCTAACTGCACTAACACCAAGGGATCGTTCTACTGTACCTGTCATACGGGATACTCAGGCGATGGAATTACGTGTGTTGGTAAGCAGAAACGCAATTTCATACTGCCAATTCTGAGGGAAGACTGTTCAAGCTTCACATTTTCTTCACAGCTGGACATCTCCTTGTTTCTCAATTTGGACAGCAATATAACTGAAATACGTTTTTACGTCAAAGGGCCCAGAAAATGTCTTCTAAAACTAGCATATTTTGTCATTCTTGTTGGAAAGTATTTTGTTTTGGATCATGACAAACAATGACTAGGAAGTTTTTATTTTGACCAACAATTCGCGCCTAGATTCTTGTTTGCGTCCTGGGGCATTGGTTTCCATTTAGAATCTTCTGGAAAAACAAGTGCGGTAAAAATGGAAAGCATCTTTAACCTTATAAGGAGGTACTAATATATAACTTATTTGATTAGTACACAACTTTAATGTCTTTCCCTTATCCATTGTAGATATTGATGAATGTTCTACAAACACACACAACTGTCATGCTGATGCTAACTGTACCAACACCAAGGGATCATTCCATTGCACCTGTCATACGGGATACTCAGGAGATGGAGTCACGTGTGTTGGTAAGTATTTCAAACGGTAAGCAATAAGAGATAATTGAACGCGTTTCCCATGTGCTGCTTTTCCATCATATATCCAGATTATTATAGTATTTAGTTCTGGTGTGAAAACTCCTGATCCACATTATAATTTTCTAAATTAAAACCTTTACGTTTATATTAGAAATGCAACTGTTACTACATTTACCAATTTATTAAGTTCCTGAGTTATTAACAACAACAACAATTTAAAGAGCAAGGATAGCTCAGTTGGTTAGTGCGCTGCCTTCTGTGCATGAGGTCCGAGTTCGATTCCCAGTGACCTCGTATCTTTGTTTCGACTTCTTTTCATTCCGTGTGGCTTTGGCTTTAAATTCCCCGTAAAACGGAGCACTGATGGAGAGAGGGGGTAAAGGGCGCACCTTCGAGCGCTCTATACATGAGCCACTGGCTCGGGAGAATTGGGCAACCACTCCCCGCGTTATCGAAGTAAAATTAATTACCTTTACCTTTACCCTTTAATTTGTTCAACAATAATAATGAAGATGATGATGATAATATTTTAATATTTTAACATTAATGATGAAGAAGATTCATTATGGGAATGATGATGTTGATGATGATGGCATACACTATTTAAGAGTATGACAACATGCTAGACATAAGTTACTTCATGAATTCATAACAACAAAACGTTTACCTAAGAAGACTTAGTTATAAATTTGTTAATGTTATCTTTGTACTTCCATACCGTCAAAATGTGAACTTCGGTCGCTCTTGAGGTGGCTTTACAACGTACTAAGTTGAAACACTGTTGATATAGGTGAAGAACACTGACAGTGACATTTTAATTCCAGATATCAACGAGTGTCAGTCAACAACCCTAGCAGTATACCACGGTCACTACGCACACAACTGTCATACTGATGCTAACTGTACCAACACCAAGGGATCGTTCTACTGTACCTGTCATGTTGGGTACTCAGGAGATGGAGTCACGTGTGTCGGTGAGTGATATAGATGTTTAAAGATATGGAGACTGATTAGCAGTATACCAAATATTCTCTACTTATTAAGGTAGTATCCATGATTGGTTTGTCTATCAGATATTAACGAATGCCACTCCATTGCCCTGGCACCACACCACAGTCACTACGCACACAGCTGTCATGCTGATGCTAACTGTACCAACACCAAGGGATCGTTCTACTGTACCTGTCATGTTGGGTACTCGGGAGATGGAGTCACGTGTGTTGGTAAGAAGTATTTCGCGATAATCAACATATTTAGGAGTGAAAAACCTTGGCTTTTTCCTTATATAAACGTATGCTATCATTTCATAGATGTGAACGAGTGCTTTCCATCCGCGATTTCAAATCAATATAAGCACCTCTCGCATAATTGTCATGCTAATGCTAACTGTACCAACACAAAGGGATCGTTCTACTGTACTTGTCATACAGGATACTCAGGAGATGGAGTTGCGTGTGTTGGTAAGTTGAAACTTGAAACCCCTTTTTCCACTCATTACAACATTTCTACACCTAAAACAGAAATGCCAATATGTCGTAAAACGCATTTATTTGCTTTCAAGATATCAACGAGTGTCAGACCACAGCTCTAGCAGTGTACCACGGTCACTACGCACACAACTGTCATGCTGATGCTAACTGTACCAACACCAAGGGATCGTTCTACTGTACCTGTCATACGGGATACTCAGGCGATGGAGTCTCGTGTGTTGGTAAGCAATTTAGTATTAAAACATTACTGATGTAGTTATCTTTGTATTCATAACGAGTTGGTAAGAATAGAAATATCGGCTTCTAGCTTGTATTTGTTCTCACTGGCATTAGATGAATATTTTTCCATCCAGTATTCTTATTCTTCTCATTGTGTGCTCTTCTATTCTCGTTGCCTCCTAGTCTTCAATTTTATATGTCAAAGTATAAAATATAGATTCTGCTTTTTCTTTTAAATTCAAATATTGCCTATTTGTTCTGATATCTTTGGCTGTTAGATATCAACGAGTGTCAGACCACAGCTCTAGCAGTATACCATGGTGACTACGCTCACAACTGTCATGCTGATGCTAACTGTACCAACACCAAAGGATCATTCTACTGTACCTGTCATACGGGATACTCAGGAGATGGAGTCACATGCGTTGGTAAGGCATTTTGCTTCGTTTTTTCAGAGTCACCTTTGAATGACATCTTTATATCAAGGCTTTGCAGTGACGAAGCCCGACAGACTAGATCTTTATAACATCGCCTTGAAAATTGTATAATCGGAATTTGTTTGGGTTCATTTAGAGTATTTCCATATCTTATACCTTACAAATAAGTGGGCGGTAACGGAAAAAAATTATAAATTCGATTTAATACTAGGTAGATACTGATTTTGACAATGTAAGAATTTCATTTTTTAAAATACACCATTTTTCTTCCAATTGAAACACAGATATAAATGAGTGTTTACCACATGCCATATTAGACCGTTACAAGCACCTTAGCCATAATTGTCATGCTGATGCTAACTGTACTAACACCAAGGGATCGTTCTACTGTACCTGTCATACGGGATACTCAGGAGATGGAGTCACGTGCACTGGTGGGTCGGTTTTTGGTCGTGGTTCTTACTAGGGTCTCATAGGGGAAGAGCGACTATGAGGAACCACTTTTTAATGGACATTGCATTTTTCGAGGGGGTGGGGGTGGGGAAAGGAATGGAGAGTTAGTTGGGAGTGGGATTGGCCATGGGAAATCCTAGCCTTGACCTAGGTACCTATATCTATTGCGCAGGCATAGTTCTTTTTATTAAAATCGCTATTTTTTTGGAAACAGATATCAACGAGTGCCAGACCACGGCTCTAGCAGTATACCACGATCATTACGCACACAACTGTCATGCTGATGCTAACTGTACCAACACCAAGGGATCGTTCTACTGTACCTGTCATACAGGATACTCAGGAGATGGAGTCACGTGTACTGGTATATCTCTCATGGTTTATTTTATTCTAGCTATGTATCCAAAGAGATTATAACAAAAATATTTCTTATGACCTTGCATGGGAACGAAAGCTCCTGATCCAAGTCAGTCAATCTTTAATTTTGAATCTATTCATGTTATAAACGTTGATTGCAATAATTAGATTTAGATGAATGTATCCCTGAAAGACTGGCTTCTAATCACTTACACTATCATCACAACTGCCATGATGATGCTAACTGTACCAACACCGAGGGATCGTTCTACTGTACCTGTCATACGGGATACTCAGGCGATGGAGTCACGTGTGCCGGTATGTATGTCTATTCTATATTGACGTATCAATGATTGAGACCCGTTTTCGAACACCGAACAAAAACACTCCTTTTTATAAAAACAGTTTCACGTTCCAAGCCTCTTCAGGCACTCTTTGCCAATGGATTTGTTCACGGTGTCATTAGGTGTTAGTAAGGCTCATATACAGTTTTTTAAGGCCTGACATATT
This sequence comes from Stichodactyla mertensii, assembly GCA_011800005.2. Classification (NCBI taxonomy): domain Eukaryota; kingdom Metazoa; phylum Cnidaria; class Anthozoa; order Actiniaria; family Stichodactylidae; genus Stichodactyla; species Stichodactyla mertensii. Next base: position 7,150 of record JAAAQI020172558.1, read on the forward strand.
AATGCCTTTTGCCTTCTGTTCAATAAAATAACTAGTTAATTTATTTCAATGTATGCAATTTTCTTTCTTCAGATATCAACGAGTGTCAGACCACGGCCCTGGCAGTATACCACGGTCACTACGCACACAACTGTCATGCTGATGCTAACTGTACCAACACCAAGGGATCGTTCTACTGTACCTGTCATACGGGATACTCAGGAGATGGAGTCACCTGTGTGGGTTAGTAACTTGTTTAATCAGTTTTGAAAGGCAACTGGAAATTTTTATTTTGGAATTGCTGTTTAAAATTTATATTTTAACTTTGGTTTTAACAGATATCAACGAGTGTCAGACCACAGCTCTGGCAGTATACCACGGTGACTACGCACACAACTGTCATTCTGATGCTAACTGTACCAACACCAAGGGATCGTTCTACTGTACCTGTCATGTTGGGTACTCGGGAGATGGAGTCACGTGTGTTGGTATGTTCTTATAAATAACAACTTCTCACTAACTAAATGTTTATGAAAGTATTTTCATCATCTATTAACGTTGTTTTTTTTCCATTTCTTGTAGATATTAATGAATGCTATCCCAATAAGATCTCAAATCGATACAAGCATCTTTCACAAAACTGCCATGGTGATGCTAACTGTACCAACACCAAGGGATCGTTCTACTGTACCTGTCATACGGGATACTCAGGAGATGGAGTCACGTGTCTTGGTATATATGCATCATTTATGCAGATGTCTGAGTTTGTAGGTAGAACCACACGCAGGGAGGTCTCATGACCCCTTTGCAATAGGCGCCTTTTGAGGATAACAAACATGGTGCTTCAGGTCTTCGATATTTATCAACATGCCTCAAATGGTTTTGCTTGTATTGAAGCTAGACCACAATGCACCTTGTTTTTCTATCTCAGAAAAAGGTATAATGTTTAATACGTGTATTTTTGGGGCAGATGAAGGAGTTTTGATTTATGTACGTTTCTAAATTCTATATATACGTTTGTTGGCTGTCTTCTAAGCGGACAGGTCCATAGTTCATTGCTCAATAGCCACATGTTCTTTATTATTTTCTTATAGTCTGAAAAGGAAACGTTGTTAAAGTGGAGAAAGTTTATCTCGTATCTGAGAAAGGAGCGTCAACTGAACTAACTAACAAAGACATAAAAATCAAGTTTTTTTCGAGTAATAAAATATATCTATTTTGCTCAACTGTAGATATCAACGAGTGTGAGTCGAAGGCATTATCAGCATTACACAGTCACTACGCACACAACTGTCATGCTGATGCTAACTGTACCGACACCAAGGGATCTTTCTACTGTACCTGTCATACGGGATACTCAGGAGATGGGGTCACGTGCATCAGTAAGTATAACTCATTGGATGTTTACGAAAAGTGCTTTGTTCTTAATCGAAGTTTAACTCTGAAATCTCTTTTGCTAATATGATTAATTTTTTAAAACTGTTTTCCCTTTGTTGCTTGAAATACTTCATCAGATATCAACGAGTGTCAATCCACAGCTCTAGCAGTATACCACAGTCACTACGCGCACAACTGTCATGCTGATGCTAACTGTACTGATACAAAAGGATCGTTCTACTGTACCTGTCATGTTGGGTACTCAGGAGATGGAGTCACGTGTGTTGGTGTGTAAATTTCTTGATAAATTATTTAATTCTGTGAAAAATTCAGATTTTTATATCCAGTTTAGTTGCGTCTGATCTATATAATATGTCATTCAAGGACAATGAATTATCATTTTTTTTAGATTCAAAAATGGCCAACTTCAGATAACTTTTATGCATGATGAAAATCTTAAGCATTGTTTCCCTTTTTAGATAAGATCATTTTCAATTCTGCACCTTTGATCTGCTTTTGTGACCTCTAATAACGTCATATCGTACCCAATCGCTTTAGATATCGATGAGTGTCGACCAAACGACATTTCATTAAAGTACATGCATCTCGCACACAACTGTCATTCTGATGCTAACTGTACCAACACCAAGGGATCGTTCTACTGTACCTGTCATACGGGATACTCAGGAGATGGAGTCACCTGTGTTGGTATGTCATATTTAATGGAAAAACGTTCACATCAGGGTTTGTAATATTTATTGTGGCTCCCAAGACTCTTTTCATACCTATCCATAATACATTGAAATATCATGAAATACGGATTCTCATCTATCATAATACATTAAACTTTTGTTTATCTGTGCTATATTATGAATTACTCACCAATTTCCTGGACCATTGTTACACTTCCATGATGTATTACGAGGTACTGATTGTGTATTGCTTCTTTAGTCAACAGAGAATTAGTAATCTGTTACCCAACCTGATCCATATTGCTGGTTGTAATTTGACGTCATAGCTGCCATGTTGGTTGAACTTTACAAAAGATTTTGAATGAATTCTCTCCAACATGGCGGCCGTGTCTTTTGTTATTTTATTCTCTAGGAAATGATTGCAAACCACCTATTTGTATCATTTTTATCATATCTAGCTGTTATGGAGTGTATCACTGTAATTATGAGCTTGATATTCAATGATCAATTTTAGAATAAGTTGGCTAATTAAGATACCTTATCAAATACCACAGTACCCTTCCCCAGCTTTCATTTGAATTCACTGCTCGTATTATTATGTCGATTTCGTTTCATCTCGATTCTATAACTAGAAAGAAGAAATAAAATCTCGATAAAAAACAATTCGTTCAATCTTACTTTTATTTTCTTCCTTGTAAAATAATGTTTAGACAATGACGAATGTAAAACAGATACCCACAACTGCCATGCTGATGCTAACTGTACCAACACCGAGGGATCGTTCTACTGTACCTGTCATACAGGATACTCAGGTGATGGAGTCACGTGTGTTGGTAAGTAGAAAGCCTATACTATTAATTTGATGAATCTGATAATGAAATATTTTCGTCCTTGCATTCAATCCTATTATCTTGTTCAATTTTTAGACATCAATGAGTGCCATTCAAGTGCTTTGGCTCCTTATCACAGCCACTACGTACACAACTGTCATGCTGATGCTAACTGTACCAACACCAAGGGATCGTTCTACTGTACCTGTCTTGTTGGGTATTCAGGAGATGGAGTCAATTGTACAGGTGATTAATAAACCTCCAATATATTAATATTTATTAATTATTTCCTTTGAATTGATTTTGTCTATTACTTTAGCAACAATATTTGGAATAAAGCTTCCTAGTGAATCATGGTGTATCTTTGCAGATATCAACGAATGTTTCCCAGATAGTATACCAAAGCGCTACAAAAGCTTAGCTAACAATTGCCATATTGATGCTAACTGTACTAACACCAAGGGATCGTTCTACTGTACCTGTCATACGGGATACTCAGGAGATGGAAGTACATGCAACAGTGAGTATTTTATAATAGAGTGTTTTCGCTTTCTCCATTGGGCGGCCATATTGGATGGCATGAAAAATGACAGCTTTTGCGTGCTAAGGAATTTCATTCCCAAAGTAAAAGAGGTTATTTTGTTCTGTCATCCAACATGTCGGCCGGCACGTACTGATCTTTTAAACGCTTTGATGACCATTTGTTTCAGTATTTGTATTTAAAACAGCCGTAAACACTAAGCCTTTTACTCTGATTTCCTTTAAACAGACATCAACGAGTGTGAAATTACAGCTCTGGCAGTATACCACAGTCACTACGCACACAACTGTCATGCTGATGCTAACTGTACCGATACTAAAGGATCGTTCTACTGTACCTGTCATACGGGATACTCAGGAGATGGAGTCACATGTGTTGGTAGGTGGATCAAGCTTTTGAAAATTCAATTCCTTTTTGCAGGTTGTATGTCGTTGATAACGAAATTTAAGTACCAAACTTCGAAATTGCTACAAAAAATTCAAAACCTCTTTTCTGACAGATATCAACGAGTGTCAGACAACAGCTCTAGCAGTATACCACGGTCACTACGCACACAACTGTCATTCTGATGCTAACTGTACTAACACCAAAGGATCGTTCTACTGTACCTGTCATACGGGATACTCAGGAGATGGGGTTACGTGTCTTGGTAAGTAGAAACGCAAGCTTCTTATCTAAATAGATGGAATTTCATAATTTTTGGCATGCGCTGAAGAAACTAATTCTAACTTATCAAACTTTCTCGTGACAGATATTGACGAATGTTCTACCAACATACACAACTGTCATGCTGATGCTAACTGTACCAACACCAAGGGATCGTTCTACTGTACCTGTCATACGGGATACTCAGGAGATGGAGTCACGTGTGTCGGTGAGAACGTTTACAGTTTATGAAAAAATTCCACTGTATCAATTCTGTAAAACAATACAAGAATGAGATCTAGACCTTTGAGGTATTTTTATTTCAGCCCTCAGGCCGAAACGTTATTGTATTCGGTTTGCCAACTCATACTATATTTACTGTGCCTGTCATTTAGCTTTCACTATATTTCCTCACATCGAATCATATTCGTCGAATAACATACTTTAGTAGGCGGGAGGAACTTTGAAGTTTGATGTGGCGACAGAACGTGGTCACTGCATGTTCACAGGTAGACCGGGCATGCGGGCACAGACAACCTGCGTTGCATCCGAACAAACTGTTCGTTCAACGAGCAGGCTACACTCAGTTTTTAACTCTGGTACGCAGCTTTTAGACGGCTAAGAGGATTAATATGTTATTTTAGAATGAGGAGGAGGAGGGAAAGTGGTGTCTATTGAAGAACATAAATTTATAAATTAGTAAGAAATTTAACTAGGTTTTATCTTGGCTGAGAATGTAATTTTAGCTTTGCTCGAAATCCTTCGTGGATTAAAAAAGAAAAAAAGGAAAACAACACCAAGCAAAAAAGAAGAAAGAGTGTGACCCTTTCGGGATTCGAACCCGGGTCTGCCACAGTAATTTATTCAAAAAATCGGTGAACACACTAAAAATACCCCCGAGACATTCCCTTGAAAGCTGAGGCGCAGTATGGAGTTCCGAGCTTGACCGAATCTTTGCCGGAGCATCAGGGGAGAGGCTGGCCGGCCCCCAGACCATATACGACCCTTGTTCTAACCACGGTTCACATGGATTTGAAAGAGAAAAGTAACCCAGTCTATCTGGTGCGTTGTTTTCGCCGGTATTGATAGACAGTGGTTTAATGCGCTGTACTTTCAAGATAGTGAGTCAAGCCCTTTTGGGCTGGGTTAGTACTCGGATGGGTGACTTTTGATAGCATCTTGGTAAATTTAGAACTTTAATTTTTTCATGTTGTTATGTTGTTATGTTTAAAAAATATTTGTCGTCTTTTTTACTTCGGCCCTCAGGCCGAAACGTTACCGTATTCGGTTTGCCAATCCAATGCCATAATATTTGCTGTGCCCGTCAGTTAGCTGTCACTATATTTCCTAACATTGAATCACATTCGTCTAACAACATACTTTAGTAGGCGGGAGGAACTTTGAAGTTTGATGTGGGGACAGAACGTTGCCACTGCATGTTACAGGTAGACCGCGCACAGATAGCCTGCGTTGCATCCGAACAAACTATTTGTTCAACGAGCGGGCTACGCACAGACAACTTTCTACTTTTTCCGCAGGCTACTACGAATTATCGCATATGTTCTGTTCTCATGAGCAACAGTTATGCGGCCCGAAATGTCATTGCTTTGAAGCAATATAATAAGCTTGTTGTTTCTACAGATATAAACGAGTGCGCTGTGTCAAGTCTTGCATCTCAACACGGACACTACGCTCACAACTGTCATGCTGATGGTTTTTGTAACAACACCAAGGGATCGTTTTACTGCACCTGTAAAACTGGTTATACCGGTAATGGCATTAACTGTACAGGTAAAACATCCAACATTCTTTTATCTATATGGTCATTATTTTTCCTTTTTTGGTGCGCAAAGTGTTGTTTTTGGTTTAAAGAGCTTTATATTAAGTTCTAAAAGATTGCTTTGAGAAGAAATGTTTCCTTTTCATTCTTTTTAATATTATATACTTATATTACTCCAGATATAGAAGAATGCCTTCTTGGTATCGATTTGTGTCACGATGATGCAAATTGTATGAACACCAAAGGATCTTACAAGTGTGAATGCAAGTCAGGTTACTATGGAAACGGCTTCAAGTGTCTAGGTAAGGTAGACCTATCATTTTTTTTTTGTGTTCCTGATCAAGAGAAAGTATTGTTATCGTTTCCATGGTTACAGATAAGGACGAGTGTACTTACGATTTGGATAACTGTCATGCGGACGCTTTGTGTACAAACACCAAGGGATCGTATAACTGTACTTGTTACGATGGTTACTTTGGAGATGGAGTCACGTGCACTGGTGAGTATATTTCTATAATGATATTTGTTGCAACTGTTTCCTAGGCAACAACCAAGAATACCATTTTTTGAAAGAGTGTTATGCACTGGCATTGCAGGTTGATGCAATCGATGCACTGAAAAACTTCTGCTCCTAAAAAAAACGATTGTTACAACTGATTTCAGAACCAAAATCTGCAGAACCCGATTTCACGGGTTGTGCGAGATGGCCTTCTTTTTTTTCCGTCCAAGGGATAATTCTTCTCTTTGCATTAGCTTAATATAGTTTATTCCGCTTGTTCTTTAAAAAGCTTTTTGCGTTCAACCACAGTTACTTACTCTCCCTGGTTTTTCCCCAGATATCAACGAATGTACCGCAGGGACGCATAACTGCAGTGAAAATGCGATCTGTATAAACATTAAGGGTGGCTTTAACTGTACTTGTAAGCCTGGATACAATGGCACAGGTTATATTTGTAATGGTAAGTATCCTGGACAGTCTAAGCGCATGAGAGTTTTACGTTATTGATTAAACACGGGAAAGACTGTTTCATCCGATATAACACCGAGAAGTGCGTTGAAAAACAAAGCCGAGTTTTTTAACCGATTTCGAGGTGTTTGGATAGAGGATTAAACATTCTTCCAAGTGTTTGATCTAGCTTCTCAAACCATATATAACTCTAGGAGAAAATAAAAGCGAAAGTTGACCAAATTTTATGCTAATTAAATCACATTTCCAAACCACCGTCACCTTAGTGATTCACTTTGCTTTCTCCTCATTAATTATTCATTAGTTTGAGAATGACTGCATCCAAGATACTGACAAACATTAGGGATGAAGTGCATATTACTCAATGTATGTTTAAACGGCACGAATAACCACGACTTGTGGTAGTCTGACTAAACATTTCTGTCACTTTGTTTCGCGGTGTTTCAGATATAAACGAGTGTTCAGACGGATCACATAACTGTCATGCCAAGGCAGAATGTTATAACTTAAATGGCACATTTCAGTGTAATTGCAGTACTGGCTACGAAGGAAATGGAACCTACTGCTTGGGTATGTCCGAGTAATAAATATATATATATATGTTCAACCCCTTTTTGTTACGTGAAAAATATTGACAATTGAATCCAATACATTTTAAGTCTCAGAAAAATCCAAAACTCTTAATCAGAATGATATTTCATCTGCGAATTATCTAAAAACCACGCGAGAAATGATTTTTAAACTAAAGAGCGAGGGCCGCAGGTTTTGATCAACAGTGCCTTGCGCGATTAGTTCGCTAAGCTGGTTTGCCAAGCTAGAAATCATTTTGATTAATATAAATATTATTTGTTGCAGATACTGACGAATGTAATGCAGGAACTCATGGATGTCAAGGCACTTCTAAATGCGTGAATAACGTTGGTGGATTCGTCTGTACCTGTGATCCTGGATTTCGTTATAATGGGACGGATTGTTGGGGTACGGACGTTTTAACCCTTCTACTTTTGATAGTTAGTATTTTTCGACGCCTGCCGGTGCAAGGACAAATAAAAGTACAAGATCTTGCCTTTTTATCGGAAAATTATTGAACGCAGAAAGCAAATACCACACAAGTGACGATATCGCGCCAAATTACTGGTTGGCTGTCGTTTGCTGATATTGAGAATTTGTTTTATAGATATCAATGAGTGTACAGAGAGGACACACAACTGCCATCACGAGTTTGGGATTTGTATAAACCAAAGGCCTTTCTTCACCTGCACGTGCGCATTAGGGTCTAAAGGAAACGGGACGTACTGTGTTGGTAAGTCCTTTAAAGTATGGCATTTTTATGTACACATCATATATTTTAGTGGAGAAAGTAAAAGTTAATGTAAGACTGATGTAAAATATTTAATATACGTGTAGTTTATTCGATTTTTTCCCCCCAGCTTTGGAAAGAGTTTATAAGATAGTATTTCGTTTATCTTCTACTGTGTGGCGAGAGGAATACAGACAGTCACAGTCTCCTCAGTACTTGTCGCTGGCTAAAAGAGTAGAAGCTGCGGTGAGTCAGTCTTTTATACACCATGATTTGCACCAATTTGGCTCACGGTTTCCCATTCCAAACCCTATGGATTATATATCCAAACTCGCTTGATTCCTATAATGAAAGCGCATCAAATACCTCTTATTAACCGACCGCGAGGGCCGTACCATAAGTTATGGACCGAAAATTCCAATGAAAGCGCGTGAAATGACCTTGCCATGCAATAATTGATTGTTATTATGTTCTAGGTAAAGGATATATACAAAGATCATAAGACATTCATTGGAAGTAAAGTTATGAAGTTTTACGACAGGTAACACTGCGAACTGGTTCTTATCATTATTATTTATTATAATCATTTTGTCATCATTATCACTGTCACCACCACCACCACCAGCACCGTCATCATCAACCCCACCCGCGTCACCATCACCACCACCACCACCATCGTCACCACCACCACCATCGCCACCACCACCACCATCGCCACCACCACCACCATCGCCACCACCACCACCATCATCTTCATATCATCATCGTCATATCATCATCGTCATATCATCATCGTCGTCGTCGTCGTCATTGTCGTCACCATCACCATTATTACTATTATAAACAAAAAGGCATAATCTATAATCTGTCTATAATCTTTTTTAGCAATGGAAAGACGGAAGTGGACCTCAAAACAACATTTTCATCTTCTCCACACCTACCAACAAAACCACTCCTATTAGCTGTCAAACGAGGTAGTATTGGCACCTTGAAAGCTGACATGGAAAACTTTGATATTAAAGAAATAGCTCGTAAGTACATGAGAAATCAAACTGGTATTTATAGTTAATGGGAAGGAGGAAAAGAAAGAGAAAAGGTGCAGGAGGGACTGATAAAAAGCTTCTAACTCGATAGTTAACATTTACATTGTATTGTATTCTACCAATAGATTTTGACGAGTGTCCATACAAATGTTCTATCAATGCCTTCTGCTCAAGAAATGAATCATCATTCAAGTGCATTTGTGAGAAAGGATACATTGGTAATGGCTTGGAATGTCTTGGTACGTCTTTTCTTTAATCTTTTGACTCCACATTTCTCTTTGTTAAACGGATATTCAAAGGGTGCTTTTCTTTTTTATTGATGTATAAAATTTTTCATTTTTAATTTCGTTCAGATCAAGATGAGTGCAGTGTAGGTAATGGCGGTTGTGCGCATCTATGTATTAACGGTCCTGTTGGTAGCTATCACTGTGCGTGCAATACTGGCTTTGTGCTCGATACGGATAGGAAAAACTGTAAAGGTATTGAGGAACATAATATTATAATGATCATTAATTTTTACATCGCGTATGTGAGTTAGCGAAGCGTGGGTGGTATAATTGTATTGGTAATGCGCTGCCTATCACCGCTAGGGTCGCAGGTTCAACCCCTGGACCTGCTATCTCATGTGAGTAGAGTTGTTGGTTGGGTCTCTCCTGTGCTTCGAGGGTTTTCTTCGGGTTCTCCGGTTTTTCCTCCCTCCGCAAAATCAATTTCTAAATTTCTATTCGTTCTTTGGACATTCACCTTAGATTGGAGCCTAGCTCTGTAGTGAATGACCCACCCGTCAACGAAAAGTCTTGTAAAGTAAATGTGTAGTAAAGAATTCACTATCGTTGTCCAATCCGCTGAGCCTGCGTTTCTCCTGGTACGCAGAACCGAGGAACGAGGGCTGCGTCTCTAGGGAATTAGATTGCATTGTTAATTATCTTGAGCATTTATTGATGAATATTTCACCTCTTAGTATCCACCACAGATGAATCAGCGTACTGTCCTGCCCAGTGGAAACAGGATGTGCTGTGGGCCGCTACTGTATCTGGAATTAAAAGTATCCAGTTTTGCCCCAGCCCTCTTACAGGTAACTCTCTCTGATCTCTTTATTGTTGCTCTTGACTTGTTGCTGCTGCTGCTGTTCGAGTCAGTCACTGATAATTTAATGGAAGATGCTTCAATGTGCTTCCTTTCAAATATTAAAAGATACATCAAATAAATAAGTAGAAAGTGCCCGTAAGTACAAAAATAATCTACCATGCTTGAACTACCTTTAAAAGGATAGTCCAAACTTTAAAAAAAGAAATGTCGTGGGATCAAAATTAAAAAGATGTAGTCGCATGTCAAGCAGTTCATAATCTGTATCGTATTGTCTACAGGTCATGCATCCAGAGACTGTTATAAAGGCAAAGGAGGAGGTGTCTGGGGTATACCTGATATGACAGGATGCTGTACTGATGCTATGAAGACACTCCAATATGAGGTACTGACGTCAATCAACACTCTTCTATGAATAAGACACAATATTCTTTATATATACAGCAAATGGTATCGTGAAATGCAGAGAGCCAACTTCGTAGATTAAATTTGACCAAATCAAATCAAGACAAAACGTATGATAATGTTATTGTTTTATAGTTATATTTTCGAAATACCTCACTGAAGCCTACGCCCCCCTTCCCCTGCAACACACATAAACACCCCTCTCCCCTCATAAAATGTAAAACGCTTCTTACAAATTAATAACTTTATATTTATTGTTAAAGGTGATGTCAGTTGTTTCGAAGGGACCTACCTTTCCTGAACTCAGTGCAAAAGCAGATGCTTTATTCAACACCATCGACCCAAACAAAGAGAAGATCTACGCTGGCGATATATATACTGCTATAGCAATCTTAGATGAAATAGTGGAAGCCTCCAACACTACAGATGCTAATGTTACTGACCAAGAACTGACGCAGTTTGTAACGGTGAGAAAACTGCTCTGATATTGGTGTTTCATTATCCCTACCCTACGCATTTGCGCCCAAGCTTAAACGCGACAAGTTATGTATTTGAAGGTAATAGGTACGCCTTGCTGTAGATAGCCATACGTGATTATAACCTATGTTTTTGTATACCAGAGTATGGCCCGAGCAGGTGGCGGTCTGTTGGATACTGGCAACCGTGAAGCCTGGAATGGAATGAACGAGGTAAGCGGTGACATACTCTAGACTTTTAACTAAATATTAAGTCCTTATGCATATTTTACTAAAGCGAGTGCCCAGAAAAAAGAAACTAACTAGAAAAGATTTCGCATGTGTTAGAAAAATTCTCTGCTATACCAAAACCTCAAAACCCGGCACGCTGTTACTATCTAGAGGATCTGGAAGGATCGCCGTGCATGAAGCATTTTAATTGAATAAGCAAGTGCACGGATGAATGAACTAACTTCGCTATGTGTTTGTTGTCTTTTAAGCCTGCGGAAAAAGCCAAAGACTTCATAATGATGGTTGAAAGGTTAACATCTGTGGTTGCTAAGATACAAAAAGGCATCATGAAGGATAATTCAATCAATGACCCTGATCGATTTGCTAGTCTTAGTCTAATGACCTCTACAGAAAGCATATGTAAGTGCACTATTCTCTACATCTTAAATACATGTCACGCATATAAGGAAATAGTAGATAATAGAGCAGTTTTGCCCGTACACACTTATATAGTACGTACACGGTATAGCGCGTGGTTACGGTTACGGTTACGAGTACAGTACGGTACAGCTACGATGCGGCTAAGAATTTGCAGTATCGCATCCCATTCATATAAAATTTACCTTTTACATCATTGATAACCCCAATTACTAAAAAACATACAGTAAAAGGTAAAGCACCACGAAATGGGGAAAGGAAACTGATCAGGGAAATCGTTAGGTCCACTAAAGAGCTAGATCTATTAACGATGCACGGATTGGAAGTGTTTAACGAACACTTTTGGTTATATTCCAGACATAAACGTCATGATGGTAGAGATGAATCAGTTCCAGGGAGCATTGCTACCTAACTTTACATCGTTAAATACATCAGATGCTGACGATACTATATATTATCCTGAGACGCTGTTCTCTGCTGCGATTAAAGACAAGTCAAAAGAAGGTATAGTCATATTTTAAAATTCCTTCATACAAACTGGCTCGTCCATACACTTGAATTTGCTTTAACGTTAATCTTATCCTAGCCATTTAATTTTTATCTTGGGCTTTTTCCAGTGATGTGGTGGATTGGCATATGATATCTAACCAGTTGCAAACATACCCTTTGTGTGTGATGGTTCAGCCATTACAGATTAAAACTGTATGTGAAAATGAGCCTACAGACAGCATGGTTTGTTTACTAATGCGCCAAGGCCTTCCGTAAAACACATAGAACAAGCACTACTACTTTGAATAATAATAATAAAATAATTTGTTTTTTTAAGGGTTTTATACCAGTCTAGGTTGCTATGCCGATAAGGAAAGAGACCGTGCCATAGCAACCATGGAAGGTACCCATACCATACTCATGGATAGCTTTCTTACTCGTAAAAACGCTGTGGATAAGTGCGCGCAAGTAACCAAGAATAGAGGATGGAAGGTGTTTGCTATTCAAGATGGCGGCTGGTGTGCGTCAAGCTCTACTGCGCATCTTAATTACAACAAGTATGGTACCGCTGACAACTGTGTGGGAGGGAAAGGAGGAATGTTTGCTAACGATGTATACATCATTGATGGTAAGCATGATAAGCTTTATACTGTTTAAGCGAAACTAAACAGGTAGCACGCAGCTTCATGGAATCAAATGCAGAATAATGAGATTCAGCGATCAGAATCGGCAAGTCCATGATACCGCGTCTTGTTAAATTGCTATAGCATCGGCTTTATTTCATCTTTTTTTGATTGATTGATTGATTAATCGATTGGTTGGTTGGTTGAATGATTGGTTGATTGATTTATTGATTTATTTTGTATTTACTTTGCGAAAACTTGGTAGAGTATTTTACCATTTTTAAATGATATTATTTTATCTTTTTTTTTAGCTTATTACACAAGTATCGAGACGATCATTTACAAGAACTTGGGAGATTTACTCACCTATGACCCTTTAGCTGAAATCAAGTAAGTAAATCAAATGGTTGCTGGAAAACTATTGCACATTCCCCATCTAATTTATTTTTGTTTTCCTGTTTTTCAGATTACGTCGAGAGAGTGATCCAGCGGCATCACACAACACGTCTACTGACAACTCTGTTGTAATATCGGGAAGAGTAATAGGCGAAAACAAGGAATATTTCCAGCATCTAAAGAAACCAATCGAATTATTCTTTAGGCATTTGGTAAGTTTACTGTTCATGATATCCTACATCTCTCAAATAGTATACAGTAGTATTCTTACGGCTATGAGAATTCTTAGCACGCCGCCGTCTATTATGGACATCCTATCACACAACGCGCCTAGAGCAGTTTTCGTATGAGTGGGAAACGTAAGGTACTGACTTAGAACGGTACGACATGCAGTAACACTGAAATGGCTTCCCATTGTTTTCGGGTGAATCATCCAATCGCCACGCGTTATTATTACCTTTGTAGTAAAATACGCTACTGATACGGTACGGCTACAAACTTGCCGTAGCGTTTCCCGCTCATACGAAATCCCCTCACAGTTACGGCACGGCAAAGCATGTCCGTGAGTTTTGCAGTCAAACAAAAGTTGCTCTAATGCCACTAGAGTGCTTTCAGAATGCTGTCCTTGATGCTACTTGCAAAATATCACATCAATTTTACGGACGTTTAAAATTCCTACAGTAAGTTTTTATCCACTTTTATTGTAGGATGTAAATAACACAGCTAGAGGTGATACCAGATTACACTGCTCCTTCTTGAATATGGACTCAAAGTAAGAATAGACCTTATTCGCTTGGGCGTATTTGTTTTCCCAATACAGGCCACGTGTCATTCCTTTGGGACTTTTTCCTTTGTTTAATGGTAACGCTTGAGAAGAAACATTAATATGGATAAACCTCAAACAAAGAATCTTGTTCCCAAGAGGTCTGAATTGGGAAAACATTACGCCCAAGCGAATTAGGTCTATTGCTGTATTCTCAGTGTCAAGTACAATTATTCTCACATTGGAATGATTAAGCAAAGCACGTCAGTGTTTAACTTTCATATAACTGAACTTATTACAGGCTTCCAAAAGACCGCTGGTTAAGAGATGGTTGTGTTCTTTCCACTTCAAACTCAACGCACTCTGTTTGTCACTGTAGTCACTTAACAAACTTTGAATTATTAATGGAAGTCTACGAACCAAAGGTATGGGAAGGTTTTTAGGAACAAATCAGTTTATAAAGCGCTCATTACTTCAGTACTTCTGTACTTCTTTTCGTACCTCAAACGGGTTGTCAAATCCATAGCCTCAGGATTATTCAGACACCTACTAATATACTGGCACGGGTTTCAGAGTGATAGGATAGCAGCGTCAAGATTTCTAATAAGGAAATAAGGACTAATGCAATTTAGCATAATCAATATCGAAAAAACAATTTTCAGGAAAAAGTGGATGATTATCACCAGAGGCTCCTTCACCTACTGTCATACATCAGCTGTGGATTGTCTGTCGTTTGTTGTGCTTCTACGTGTATCACATACACCGTACTGCAGTAAGTTATCAATGCTTTGGGCAACAAGAAGTTGCGAAATGGTCGGTGTTAAAAAACTCGTGCAACCTGTAGTTATTGTCTAGCAACTTTGTTGCGTTGCGAACGCTCCTGTTATAGTACCACTTTGTCCAGTTGAAAAAACTTGGTCTTACAATGCAAGATAGGGAGTCAATTACGATGGGGGGGGGGATTAATACCAGGATGGAGGAGCACCAACACATGCATGTCTGATACTGATAGGTTATAATTAATATTTCGAATTTGTTTTAATTTGTGGTGGATTTAGAGGGAGGGTGTACACCCTCCTAAAGACAGGAAAGTCCCTTTCCGGACTGCTATTGTGCCACGGGCGGCCCATTTACTCTGCGCAAATACTACGGTGCATCCTTTCCTGGAGGAAGTCCTGGATCCACCCCTGTAAATATACAAGGACTTAACTTTGGCAAACCAGACGATTTAACCTTATGATTTTTTCTCTTTACAGATTGACATCTGACAGAGCCCGTGTGATTAAGAACCTAGCCTTTAACATTGGTGTAACACAGCTAATATTTCTTCTTGGGGCACATCAAACAAACAACAAGGTTACTAATTCGAATGTAGACTCTGCTATGGAAAATTCACGTTTTAGAGAGAGTAGGCCATGCCAGTGATTTAATAAATTTTGATGCCGGATGCCCAACCTGAAGGAACGCAGGGTCAATTGTCATCTGTAGAGTAATCATGGTTAATAACAGTTAAAATAGACTTACCGTTCAAAATTTTCATATTTAGGGGTTAGTGACCAAGCGTGAGGTCCGGATGGGGTGATATTGGTAGAGTTCTTGTTTGACCGAGCCCTAAGGCAAGTTCCATACACACAAGAACGAGACCAATATCTCCCCATCTGGACCGAACAAGCTTGGTCAATAAATGGTTTATTATAAGCATGGCAAACAAAATTATCGAAAACAGTCCGTAACTTTTGCAGCGAGGTCCGGATGAAAAACTCCGGACCTCTCAACAACCAATCTAATTGTTCCATTTTGACATATAATAAATGACGCGTTATTTATAGGTTATGAATGTTATGGCTTATCCTTAATTTTACGAGTGTTCATTCGATTACCCGTGGGTTGCATGAAAAGGGGAGATTCGCGTTCAAAGAGGTACTAGTTGTAGTTCATGCGCGATCTCACTCCGTCATTAGCCACTCATAATTCAGTTATCATAAACCAATTTAATTTTTTTTATTTTTAGCTGGTGTGCAAGAGTGTGGGGATTTTACTGCATTTTTTCCTCGCTGCTTTATTTTCGTGGACACTAGTCGAAGGCTGGCATCTTTATGCGACGTTGCTACAACTATTCACTGATCAAAGGAAGAAATTCCGTAAAAGATACTATATATTGGGCTATGGTAGGTTTTGATAAACAACCTTTATTCGAGAATGCTAATCGTGATGAATAAGGGACTGTGCAATAATTATCAGGAGGGGGGCAGTAAAACGAGAGGGGGGGCACAATGTAAACTCACAGCCTTA
>JAAAQI020172669.1:0-11006 GCA_011800005.2 Stichodactyla mertensii
GCCAGGACCACTTTATTTTTTATTAAGTGAGGACAACCAAAATCCTCAAAAAATTTCTAAGTCCCACTCGGGTGTTCAGAAACCTATGACGCACTTGGTTAAACAGTACACGACGATACTACCGCAACAGGATTAAAAATGAGAATTGACATGAAAAACTACAAAATTGTATTTTACTGCAAACCACTGTGTAATCATCATCAGCCTCAGCTATATACCCACTAGACACTTGAACAAAACACAAAAACCATGTTTTCAGCATAATTTGTTTTTTTCAGGGGTGGGGTGTGGGGGAAATGTTATCTTTGGGAGGCCATGGCAGGGCTCAAAATAGCTACAGTGTACCTGCCAGTGACCAAAATGCCATTCAAATTTTATTTCTGGTGGGCCAAAATAATTTTGTACTGGTAAATAGAATATAAAATCACAGGGGAAATTTTGATCCATCAAAAATAAGGCCATTTTTATTTTCTATTTCGAGCCCCTGCATGATAAGATATTCAATAACTTAAGTCTTCTATCCCTCTGTGGTCTCTTTAACTGACTTTATTATATGTTTAGGATCGATATCCGTGAATAAAATCCATATCAGTAAAGTGATACAATATCACTTCACAGTAAACTGTCCAATGATATTTCGAACAATAAAATATTTTTCTGTGTTATTATTATACAAATTATGACATGTTAAGAGCTTAATATTGTTTTTATTCACTTGTTTTCTGTATCATATCGCTCATTCGCTTGAAGACTTACTCATTTGTGATATGATGGAAAACTTGTGAATAAAAACAATGTCAAGCTCATAACATGTGATTGTCTCTGTATCCTTACTATATTATTTATTTTTTAAGCTGGAAGGATCATATTTGAACTGTTTGCTGACATATGCCCAAAGACATGTGAGAACTTTAGATCTCTATGTACAGGTACATACCTCCATTAGTTCTTGAGTTTTAATTTCTCAATTTTATCTACTCTATGGGTATTGATAATGGGAAAAAAAGATTTTAAGTTTAAGCAAGAGGTAGTATTGATGTGTTTTGATATTGAGGGATTGGATTAATTTTTACATACTCACTGGAAAACATATAATCCATTTCTTTTCTACAATGTAAACCCCCTCCCCCCCCACTTTCCAGGATTTTTCCTCTAATACGTTGGATTTTTCCTCTAATACGTTGGATTTTTCCTCTAATACGTTGAAAAACAATGAAAAACTTCAAGATGTTTGTGTTTTAGAGGATTACTCCTAACATGCTCTCATCATGATTTTTCTCCTTTTTTCTACCCAACACCATGTGGACTCCTTTTCATTTCACCTTGGCAAGTGCAGACTTTGTCACCCTTATTATTTACCAATAATATTTTTTAGGGGAAGCTGGTGTTGGGAATGTCACTGGCAAACATCTTCACTTTAAAGGATGTCCATTTCACAGAGTTGTCAAAGACTTTATGATCCAGGGAGGAGACTTTACTGCAGGTAATTTGACAGTGTATAATACATTATTGAAAAGTGTTTTTTAATTATTTTATGCAGAGATTTGTATGCTTGAGCAATATGTTATCAGATACAATATTTAAAGAGTTCAGGGTTCTCACACACACTATCTTGTATGCTGTGACTGGTATAATCGATGTCTTCAATTCTCTGCCATAATGGTATTGCATGCTTCTCCATTTCACCTTCACACAAAATCTATTCCAAATTGTGAATTGTTTCAACAATAGAATTTAGTACCTTACATGTATTTATACTTTGCTGCAGGGAATGGCACAGGTGGAGAGTCAATATATGGTGGAACATTTGATGGTAAGAAAAACAAGAAAAACAATCTTTTGTGAACATCTATTATAATTTATACATAGCTGAACCAATCTACCTAAAGGTGGGTACAGTGTTTATAAGTTCCACTTGATCAGGCGTCAGTAGATTTTGTGGTTGCTGGCTAGCTGTTTAGAGCCAGGACCCAACTGATTCCTACCCAAAAATCTCACTGATTTATTACTTATTTTTCTTTGTCCTCATTAAGAATTAACATGGACAAAGCCATGTGGTCTCACATCCCATGGTACTACTTAAGGTAACACAGCAGGGTCTGAAATTGCAACCAGCTAGTTGCCAATGTGACTCTAAATTTAGTGTTGGTGACCAAAAATTTAGGGTTAGTTGCTAGATGGCGACCAAGCTAGTTTTCAGTCTTAAATGGAGGTTAAAGAAATAAATAATAGTTGCCCCCTTTTTCAACTGTGTTATGCACCTATCAGTGTTTAGCCCCAGGGTGGGGTGGGGGGGAGCAGGCAACCCAGGGGAAATTGAAATAGGATCTTGCTCCTTGGGGTCATGATGTCCCCTAGCCATGACACCCCACCATGACACCCTCAGAATGTATACCATGATGCCCATACTATCATAAAGTAATTTAATGGCGAAATACCTTAGAAATAAGTCAAAATACTTAAGGAATATCAAACTTAAATGCTTCTATCAATTGTAGTACACAAACCTATTTAGAAATCAAAACAATTGTAGCAAAAACAATTGAATGTATACTTCTTTGAAATCCAGCAAATTGAGTGAACGAACTCGATGAGTTCGTATTCAGCTAAAAAAATGGCAAATTACTTTCTTTTCTCCCTGTTACAGGATCAATATTTCTGAATTGAAGGCTATTATTTAAGAAAATCCTATCAAATGGTTTACAGTGGATACTTTTTTTAAAAAAGGCGAATCTTAGCAAAAATGATCATGTGTAGTTACTTCTTTGATCTCCAGCAACTCGAGCAAACCATCTCAGCAAGTTCGTATTCAGCTAAATTGGTAAATTACTTTATTTTTTACCTGCTGTACCATCAGTATTTCTGAATTGAAAGCTCTCGTTTAATCCAGAACATCCTATCAAATTGTTTACAATGCATACTTTTTTGCAGAAAAGTCGAATAAAGTCGAGTGTTGTTTACATTGCCTCCTTTGACTGTACGTCTCACAAGATGATCGACTGAATTTGCTCACTGATCTTTTTGGAAGATTTTGATATATTTAGCCGTAAATTAGTCTTAAAATGACTTGCAAATACATGTGATTTACTCTAACTTCGTTCAAAAATTTATGGGAGAAAGAACTACTCCCTAGTATTACATGTAAGAATGAGATAAAGATTAAATTCAAAGTTGAAATAGACAAGGTCAAAACTTCAATCAACTGTGAGCAGTATTCAGAAATTGAAAAATCACAGAATCTTCTCTCTCGAAAGTTCGATGGGCTGCTGTCATCAGTTCAGCAATCAAAGAAATAAATCCAAAGTATTGATAATATGGTTAAAGAACAAGCTGGTGTAATTCAAACTAAAGGACGGAACGGTTAAGCAGGAGTAGATCGACAAATATTGCAACAGTACTCCAGACGTTATTGTTTAGAGATGGTCATTACATTCTTATTCACTCTTCCAAGAAGCAAGTAATTAAAAAGGCTAGCAAATAATATTTATAAAAAGTTAAAAGTTATATTTTACCCCTGAGGAGGGGAATTTGACACTTAAAAGAAAGATGGGAAGAGAGGGGAAATTTGACATTTGTTAGTGTCCCAGGGATTGGGAAATTGACTTTTCCATCTCCAAAAATGTCAATTCCCCCTGGGTTTGACTGCCATCCCCCCCACCCACCCTGGGGCTAAACATTGATAGGTGCATAATGTCCAAGAAAATCATTTCGGAAGGTAAAATATGTGATAAAATACTGTATTTCCCCAAAGTGAAAACACACAACGTAATTGACATTTTACTGTCACCATTTTCAGCGGTTTATTGTAGGAAAATACTATGAGTACAGTGCCATGAAAACACGGCACAAGCTTTCTCTATCACAATCTATCATAATGAATACCATGTTCCAGAAACTTAATCTTTCTCCTGTCTTTACGAAGTGCGGCAATTCAGAAAACCTGGTGTGTTCTTTAATGGATTAAGTCAGTAACAACTCTATGAAGCCAAATGCCAGCAAATGCAGAGAACTCACCTTCTACAAGAAAGGCTAGTCTGTACAATATGCACCAATATTGGGTACGGTATTCCTCAATGTGAAGAAACTCTCCATTCTTGGAGTAACCTTCCAAAATGTTGCTAGCTTCTCAAGCCACATCCATCAGAAGCTTATTAAGGCAAACAAGTGTCTGCACGTGCTGAGGACTCTTCACAAAGAGGGTCTCAATCAAAGAGAGATCGATCACCTTTTAAAGAGCTTGGTGATCCAGACTGTATTATATGGTTTACCAGTTTACGGAGCTTCAGAGCCAGAGCTAATGAACATACAGAATTTCCTGGATAGATGCCATAAATGGAGATTTATCAGTGAAAGGATGGACATTATTATGAAACCAGCTGGAGAATCAAGACAAGAATATCTTTAAGAAAATGGAGAGGATGGACAGTCATCCTCTCTGCCCCTTGCTTCCATGTACAAAAATCATTCTCAAAATACAATTTAAGACACATTTTTGCACAACACTCTAGAATAAGAACAAATTGATACATAAGATGCTTTGTAAATAGATTAAGCTTTAGATATAATTTATCAGTATAGTTTGTTGTACTTTTGTAATTGTTTCCATACCTTTTTTCATATTATTCATTTATAAATAAGTTATGTATTTTAACTTATCATTAAAGACTTAATTATTATTATATTTATACTGATGAGGGACTTTGGCGACTAGTTTTTATCCTCAGGTGACCCAAAAACACTGTTTAGTTACCACTTGGCACCTGGATAAAAAAGTTAATTTTGGACCCTGCACAGGAAACCCAAATAACTGTGGTAGACAGTTACAGAATTGACTTGAGCCTCTGAGTAGGAAGAATAAGCAACCACTCCCAGCAAGTTCAGCATGAAACAAATTGAAATTTTATAATCCTAAATATGTCCAACCAACATTAGGTTTAGTCTCCTCCATAGCTGTTTTTAATGTTGTCACACAACACTTCCTTCCCACATCACTTCTTTGACTGTTGCTATATATTTGAACTATTTCAATTCTATGATAGTAGATGCACTGTGAATGGTCAGGTCACAAGGCTGTGACCTAATCACAAAATACATAACCTAGTTTGTGATTGGCTAAAGTAAGAGAAAAGAATGTGGTTCAAATGTGTGCAGCCATTTGTGGGAAGGGAGCACTGCACGATGGCAGTAACTGATAGGTGAGGGGGAGAGTATATTAATCTTTGCACTTTAATTTGTTGAATCAACCAATTGATTTGTGGTTGACTTTTTGTATACCAATGGGTGACAACAATTAGTGGGGACCATTTATTGTTGACCCATTATTTTATTCCTGTCGACAACTTTTTTAAAATCACATCTTTATATAGCTCCATAATATTTTTATTCAGGAAATTATTACATGTACAGTAAGAAGAAAAATATCTTACCTTTGATATTTTAGATGAGTGTCTTGATCTAAAGCATGACAGACCAATGCTTTTGTCCATGGCCAACAGGGGACCCAATACCAATGGTTCTCAGTTTTTCATGTAAGTAAAAGATATAACATGAAGGCAATAAGCTTTCAGAATCCTATTCTGGGATTTCTGTATTAAAAACAGCAATAAAACTGTTGTAAGACTTACTGTATTAGATTTGCCTTTCTGAAATTCAAAGAAAGACTGGGCACAAACTCTATCTTGTCCTCAAAATCAATCCCTGTGCAGCACAAGTTTGTTTCTAGTCCTCCATTGAATTTCAGAAAGACAAATTGCTAGGCTTGGTTACCATGGCAACCAGAGTTTCCAGGATTCAATTCAGCCTTGAGCATTCACAGTAGGAGCATTGCAGCATTGGTTTGTTTGGTTTGCTACAAGTTAACAAAGAAAATATTTTTATTTTTTGTTTGATTGTAAGTTAATGGTCCTCTTCTTTTCTGTAGAACAACTCAGCCAGCACCACATCTTAATGGGTAAGATTTTGATACAGTTTTTCTTTGGGTACATGTGACATCATACCTGCCATGTTGGTTGACTTAAGGTATCAGGATACCTTCAAGACCACTTTATACATGAGCCGAATACTCCAGTTTCGAGTTCTCTGTTGCTCTGTGTTAGCCTCATTTTTGTGTGGAATATTTACATGCCTCAGTGAAGTTCTGTGGAATTTTAAAGTGTTTGTATTGTTGAAGTTGTGCATTCTTTACTTTATCGTTGGTATTTGTGAATATTTTAATACTGAAATGAGGCTAACACTGAGCAATAGAGAACTCGAAACTGGAGTATTTCATGCTGCCTTTTCAATATTATTCTATAAAAGTAAACATTTTTTGAAAGCTAAATAAATTATTAGTTTTTGAATATATATTTAGAATTGTCTGTTTTTGAGCACAAAAAAAAGTTATTAGGTTCAAAGTGACATTCTACTGTTCTTCAATTGATAACTTCCTGCAGGATCAGAATTTCCACAATGTTGATCATAAACACATCAGCATACTCTGAAGATAATGAACTTCAAAACAGTGTCTCAAATTTTTGATATCCTTAAATTAATCACAAAGAAGTGTTAAATCCAGATGTTTGGGTCTTTGATGCCTGTGATCACAAAATAGACAATATCTTTTCTGAGACACTGTTTTGTATCATGGGAATGGGTGCACTACAAGAATGGGCATGTATTAGTGGCTAGTGGCTTGTTTCAAGTTGTGTTTCCCGTAGGATTTATATGTTCATTTAAGCAACTGTAGAGATGACCAGATGACACATGTCAACCAACAGTTGGCTGACTATTGCCTGTTTGTCAGCCAACACTTCACCAACAGTTCACCAAGTCAGTCAGCAGACACTTTTTCAGTCTTTCATCTTTGTTTCATGACAAAGCAGAATACTCTGGCCAACAAATGGGCAAGAGTCAGACACCTGACACATGGTGGTGGGTCACAAAGTACAAGATCTTCCAATAAGATCTTTCTCTGGGTTCTCTGCTTTTTCCTCACCATGATTCATTATTAACAATAAATCTGGGTCTGACCAGCCATTTATTTGTTTCAAGGCATCTGTTGGCCTTCTCTTATTTAGGTAGCTAAAGCTTTTTCTGTCAATTTTTGTAGTGTTCATGTGATCTTTGGCCATGTGATCCAAGGTATTGAGATTGTTCAAGACATAGAAAACCAGCCAACCAATGAAAAGAGCCACCCACTGGCAGATGTGAGAATTGAAAACTGTGGAGAACTGATCCCAAAATCAAAAGCCAAAGGTGAAGCACCAATGGTCTCTAGCCAAGACACCATGACCATTTTTAGGGGTTTTTCATTTATTTCACTGTGGGAAGGAGGTCAACAAAATTTTGGGCCTTACCTACCAAAGCATTTCATAAGACCTCTATGACCTCCAATACTTCAGTCATTCTTTGAAATTTATATCTCTGCAATTTAATAACACTCCTCCAAGTATTTTCAAGGTAAGGTAGCCCTACCTAAGCCCTGCCAACCCCCACCCACCCACACCATAATAAATACAAAATCCCTTATTGTAGTGTATTTTTTTTTTCATGAATTTGACTCATAAAATATAATGTAATTACTTCTTAACAGCTGAGAAATTGAAAAAGAAAAGACGGATTTCTGTCTCGGATGAATCTGAAAGCGAAAGTGAATCTTCTGATGAAGAAAAAAAGAGAAAGAAAGAAAGAAAGAGAAAAAAGGAAAAACAGACCAAGAAGGAAAAAAGAAAGGGAAAGAAGGGCAGCGATGATGATGATGATGAAACCAGGTACATGTAAAACATTTTCACTTTCTTTGTGTTGTAGAATAGTTTCCCCTAATTCTCCTCTATTTGGACTAGTATCAAAATTTTCAACCTATTTTAAGACTAGTTGTATTTAAGGTTTTCTGCATAGAACTAGCTAAGTAAATAATGATTGGTCAAATGTAGGTATATTTGAATGGGAAAACTTCCAATTTTTATTACACTATCTGAAATATAAATAAAACTGTTCAGCTTCTTATTATTGGTCAAATGAGGGTAGATTTGAATGGGAAAACTTTATCCAATTTTTCATTCATTATTTCTGCTTTTTATGAAACTGGACATTTCTTACACTATTTGGGATTAACACGGTGAGTTTGAAAGGAACTGGATAGGTTCTTAATGATTGGTCCAAAAAGTGTTGATTTCAAACTGCAAATCTTTCCAAAAATTCCTTATGCTATTTAGGATAAACACAGGGTGTTTGAAACAAACTGGGTAGGTTAGTTATTGGACAAAAGTGTGTAGATTTCAAACAGGAATTTTTTCTAAACTTTTCTTACACTATTTGGGATATACACAGGGAGTTTCAAAGGAACTCATAAAGTGACTATTGATTGGTCCAAAGTATGTAAAATTCAAACATCAAATTTATCCAAAAATTTTCTTCACTAAGGATAAACACAGGGTGGAACTCCTACCCATTCCTTGACTCCCATGGACTTTTCTCTTGATCCAGCAGCATTACCAGGGTGAATTCATGGCTGAAAATTAGTCTGGGATATTGAATCCCATGGACGTTTCTGTGGATCTAGGAGGATTAAAAGAGTGAACCCATGCCTGAGTTTAGTTAGGGATATGACACCCAAGCAATCCTTATACTAGTCCTAACCTGTTCCTTAAGTTCCATGGACTTTTCTCTGGATCTAGCTGGATTACAAGGGTGAACCTATGGCTGAAATTAGTTAGGGATATCACCCAACCTATCCTTAGAGTAGCCCTAACCTTTTCATTCAGTTCCATGGACTTTTCTCTGAATGCAGCAGGATTACAAAGTTGAACCCCATGGCTTAAATTAGTTAGGAACATTGAGTTCCATGGATTTTTCTCTGGATCTAGCAGGATTACAAGGGTGAACCCATGACTGAAAATAGTTAGGGATGTCACCCAAGCAATCCTTACAGTAGCCCTAACCTTTTCATTCAGTTCCATGGAATTTTCTCTTGATCTAGCAGCATTACCTGAGGGGAAACCCATGGCTGAAATGTGTTAGGGATATTACTTGAGCAACCCTTAGACTAGCCAGAACTAGGTTTTTAATGATTGGTCCCAAGTGTGTACATTTGGAACAGCAACTTTTTCCCAAATTGTCTTACACTATTTGAGATATACACATGGAAATTGAATGGAACTTCTCAGGTTCTTTTTTATTGGTCCAATGTATGTAGAATTCAAACAGCCAATTTTTCCAAACATTTTGTTATTCTGTAGGATATATAAATTATATATATATATAGGGAGTTTTAACAAAAGTCTTTAGGTTCTTTATGATAAGTCCAAATTGTGTAGATTTCAAAGAGCAAATTTATCCACTTATTTCTAACACTATTTAGGACAAACACAGGGTGTTTGAAAGGAGTTCCTAACCATTCCTCGAGTCCCATGGACTTTTCTGTGGATCTAGGAGAATTACAAGGGTGAACCCATGACTGAAATTAGTTAGGGATGTCATCCAAGCAATCGTTAGAGTAGCCCTAACCTTTTCATTCAGTTCCATGGACATTTCTCTGAATGCAGCAGGATTATGAAGGTGACCCATGACTGAAATTAGTTAGGGATATCACCCAATCTATCCTTAGAGTAGCCCTAACCTTTTCATTCAGTTCCATGGACTTTTTTTGTGATCCAGGAGCATTACCAGGGTGAATTCATGGCTGAAATTAGTTAGGGATATCACTCACCCAATTTGAAAGAAGAAAATTTTTCGAAACATTTCTTACACTATTTAGGATAAACACAGCATATTTGAAAGGAACTCGTATCTGTTCCTTGAGTCCCATTGACTTTTCTGTGGATCTAGGAGGATTACAAGGGTGAACCCATAGCTAAAATTAGTTAGGGATATTGAGATTCATGGACTTTTTTTCCCAAAATTTCTTACACTATTTGAGATATACACAGGGAGATTGAAAGGAACTTCTTAGGTTCTTTATTATTGGTCCAAAATGTGTAGATTTCAAAAAGCCAATTTTTCTAAAAATTTTTTGCACTATTTGAGATATACACAAGGAACTTGAAAGGAACTTCGTAGGTTCTTTATGATTGTTCCAAAGTGTGTAGATTTCAAACATGCAATTTTTCCAAAATTTCTTACACTATTTGGGATATACACATGGAGTTTGAAGGGAACCCCTTTGGGTTTTTTTGACTGCTTCAAACTGTGTAGATTTCAAACAGAAAATTTTTCCAAAAATTTCTTACACTATTTGAGATATACACAGGTAGTTTGAAATGAACTCCTTTGGTTCTTATTAAGACATGGTCGAAAGTGTGTAGATTTCAAGCGACTAATTTATCCAACAATTTCTTACCTTATTAAGGATAAACACAGGAAGTTTGAAAGGAACTTGGGAGGTTCTTATTGATTGGTCGAAATTGTCGAAATTGAATAAGCAAACTTTTTCCAAATTTTATTGCACTATTTGGACTAGTAATAGCGACTGAGTTTAAAGAGAACTATCCTTCATTATGGTTTCTTACACTATTTGGACTAGTAATAGCGACTGAGTTTAAAGAGAACTATCCTTCATTATGGTTTCTTACACTATTTGGACTAGTAATAGCGACTGAGTTTAAAGAGAACTATCCTTCATTATGATTTCTTACACTATTTGGACTAGTAATGGCGACTGAGTTTAAAGAGAACTGTGCAGCTTGACTATGATTGGTCTAATTTTTGTAGATTTGGATGAGAAAATGTTTTCGAATTTTTCTCCATTGACCATTCAAAGTATGATTTCAAGCTTACCGATTCCAACTGATTCCGCACTTCACCGCCATTCACCGCACAGCTTCACCGCCATTCAGCGCATCTCACCGCCATTCACCGCACCTCACCGCCTTTCACCGCACTTCACCGTTATTCACCGCACAGCTTCAACGCCATTCATCGCACAGCTTCAACGCCATTCAGCGCATCTCACCACCATTCACCGCACAGCTTCACCGCCATTCAGCGCATCTCACCGCCATTCACCGCACCTCACCGCCTTTCACCGCACT
>JAAAQI020172669.1:11106-23467 GCA_011800005.2 Stichodactyla mertensii
TCACCGTTATTCACCGCACAGCTTCAACGCCATTCATCGCACAGCTTCAACGTCATTCACCGCACTTTACTGCCATTCACCGCGCTTCAACGCACCTCACCGTAGTTCGCCGCAATCACCGCCATTCACCACACTTTACAGCCATTTACTGCACAGCTCCAACGCTATTCACCGCACTTCACTGTCATTCACCGCACAGCTTCAACACCATACACTGCATTTCAACGCACTTCACTGCACAGCTTCACCGCGATTCAATGCAATTCACCGCCATTCACCGTACTTCACCGCACTTCTCCGGCTTTCACTGCACAGCTTTACCGCACTTCACCATACTTTACCGCACTTCACCGCCATTTACTACACTTCACTTCCGTTCACGCGCTTCACCATTAGTCACTGTACAAATAAAATGTCATTCACCGCACGTCACTGCCATTCACCGCACTTCACCCCTCTATTGCTATTGATATTGCTATTAATATTAGTATTAATCACAACCAACATTTTGAATTGTTTCATTTCACAGGTCTGAAAAGGAAAAGAGGGAAAGCAAAGAAGAACCAGCTCCATTTTCTGGTAATCCACTGTACATGCAGTCGGTAGAAATAGACGCTATTCCTGATGTACCTACCAGCTCATTCTTGATGAGACGTAGTCGAACCCCTTCTCCTGTTAGACAAAAGAGAAAAGAACAGATGAAACGGTATGTTAGTGGGAATAGCTGGGATGATGATGTATTTCCATTGAGTTGTTTTCATATGATTGGAAAATGTACAGCAATGAGTCCCTATTGCTTTTGTCTGACGGAATCCTTCCTTCACAATGGACCAAATCAACTTGGGCATTCTTTCATCTGTTCTACATTTATACACCTTCACATGCTTTTGTTCTTTCTTCAGAAGCGGCAAGTCCCCTCCAGGGTACCGAGCACCACCTCAGTCAGCCAGCAGCTCAAAACCAAGGGTAAGAAAGATAACGCCCTCCGTCTGGCTCTTTTCTTGACCCTTTATTGTATCCCAAACATCTTTAAAGGTGATGCTACACGAGACGATTCGGAACGACTATTTTTCGCTCAACAATGTTGCAAGTGATGTTGCAAATTTTTGAAGACGATTCAAAAAATCGCGACGTGTTGCCGTGAACAGTGATTGCGTGGCAAATTGTCCCGCATGCCATGTTACACGAGAACAATCTTTCGCGCAACATCACTTGCAACATTGTTGCGCGAAAAATCGTTTTTGCGAATCGTCGTGTAACATCACCATGGTCAGAATGCTTATCCATGGGTTACTTTAGTGCAGTGAATCCCCCTTCGCATTGGTTTATGCACATGTTTAAGGGAAAAGGGATATAGGGAGAAAGGGGATGGTTGAGGTTAGTGGGAAATGAATCAATAGCAAATTCTAGTCTCACACTCCATTAATTATAAGATAAGAATTGAAGACTACCGCATTGGAGAAAATTTTTTTTTTTTTTACCAATCTGAATCGTTTGGGCATCCTTACCCTCCGTCCCAATAGCTATTCGAAGTCAGTTGAAAAGAAAATGAACAACTTGTTTCGCTGTCAAAATATAAAATATAATAATGCTATTTTCTTACTTCCAAAGATCTCGAGTTCTGGACGAATCCTTCGTGGTCGCGGGCAAATGGTAAGTAGTGTGATTAGCAATTCCAAACCTTAATGACTTTAGCAAAAGACAGACATGTATTTATCTTTTGCCGTTTTATTCGCAGAGATACCGAACACCACCTCCAGACTCTAAACAGGAGTCATCCAACCGTCGTTGGTCCCGCAGTAGGTCTCGTAGTCGATCTCCCCAAAGACGGCGACACTCGAGATCCCCGAGAAGACCATATCAAGATAGCAGAAGACCAACGCGAAGAGATCGATCAAGGTCGAGAAGTAGGTCGCCAGCTACACGAAGAAACTCTTCTTCGGGTCGCAGAAATGGTAGAAGAAGCCCTTCGCCGTCCCCACGAGATCGTTCCCGCGATATCCCGCACGTGCAGGATCGCATTCGGGATGGCAGTAAGTGGGAGCGAAATCCTAGCCCTACCAGGGATAGTGTCAGGCGTGAAAGGGACTTTAGAGGAAATGCTGACAGAGATCCCTCAGCTCGCCAGGAAGAGAATAGAAGGAGCGCTGGGACAGAGCCTTTGAGTCACGAGCAGGTTCCACAATTTATCAATTCATCAGAGGACCCAAACCAGCTCGTAAGTAGAATAGCTAACAAAAGCAGGTGGGAAAGACACCAAAGCTCTGATGAAGAAGCGTCAAGACAAACTAAACCTGAAGCAATCGCGGGGAAAGCGCGGGATAACTCAGACGGTGCCAAAAAGGACACTGATCATGGGAACAACTTATTTAGTTCTGCCAAAGAACAAATTCTAGAAAATGAAGCACCTGATCAACGGAATGTTTCAGAAATAAATGCAAGAAAAAGAAATGTGAGTCCAAGTAGCCCTGAAAGTGGGAAGAAATTTCGAAGGACTCGTCGGCGCAGATCACGCAGCAGTTCTGAAAGCTCCCCTGAATCGAAGCGAAAAGTAAGCAAGAGAAAGAGCCGAAGTAGATCCTCGAGTGAGAGACGAAGAAACCGAAGCCACAAGCGATCAAGTTCTGCTAGTGATACAAAAAATTATAAAAGCAGATCACGTGAAAGGAAGAGTAGGTCACGTGAACGAAGGAGCAGGTCACATGAACCAAAGAAATCGAGTGGTGGACAAACCAAGTCACGTGATAAAGAGAGAAGCTCACGTGACCGTAAGAATAGGAGTAGATCTCGTAATGGAAGTCGGAAAAATCACAGTCGTGGGAAAGAGCGAAGAAGTTCAAACAGATCACGTGATAGACGTCAATCTCGTAGTCGGAGCCGCGGCGAGAGAGAAAGGAGTCGAAGTAGATCACGTGATCGGCGACGCAAGAGCTCGAGTCGCGGTCGCAATGGACGACGGCATCGGAGCCGATCGACAAGCAAACAACGGTCATCTGGCTGGAGTAAAAGAAAGCCAAGAGATAGCTCCAGTTCTGGATCGGACTGAATTAGTGTTTAAGGAATTTAATAGCTCACTTCCGAGTTCTCGCAAAAGATGCACGAACAGGAGGCTTCGTGCTAAATCACGCGCTGTTGGCTCGAAACGACTGACATTTCTTTGACATTGTCTGTTGCTTAAAATTACATTTTACGAATGAACCGCACGTCATAGAGAAAAGAGTGACAACAGAAAAAGTCAAAGAAGTATCAGTCGCTCGCGCCACCAATCAAGGTTTAGCACAGCCTCGCGTTCAGGCATCTTTTTCGAGAACTCAGCATTGGGCTATTTGATTCATTTAGGCATTTGCATCATTTACCACAGACAATCACTAACTGTTCCATGTATCTTCATGATCAGTGATCACTTAAGGCGTCAAACCTGAAAAGCGATACCTGTATTCTGTGCCGCTGACTCTATAGACCTTTACGACATAAACATGAAAATGAGGTCTAGGGGCTATCAGAATCAAAAATGGAGGCGAAGTTGACTAGCAATGTCTTGACATATCAAAATGTTGTACAGCCGAACTGTAATAGGAATATTACTTGTCTTTCCGTACACTTTGCTTCAGATTTAGATTATGAACATCTTTACTGGCTTAGTACGACATCATAAAGCCAGCTGCAGTGCCATCAAGGTTTCTATGGACTGTTTGCTGAAAATCTGAAAGTTTTGATGCAGGGATATCTTCTAGAGAAACTTTGACTTCACTGTCTGCCATAACCACAGTCTTTCAATTTATGTGAAAAGAAGTCATGGTCCTTAGACCTCGTTTTCATGTTTATGTCGAAAAAGTCTATCCTAGACCGTGTGGTTCAAGAACCCAGCAAGGCTGAAGTGTCTACCTTCAGGTTTTATCTCTTCTATTCTATCCGTTGTTTTTACTCCAACTGCCATGTGCGTATTGGTCTTTAGTGCTATTCATAACAGACATTTTTAGAATATTTGAAGTATCCGCAATTTTACATGTAAATCATGACTTTACCTTAACTATAAAGTCAGTAAAAATGAGGAAAAGCGTCGAGATTGTTTTTAGTTTTAATGAACAAATATATTTTCTTTGGCAGTTAAACTGTACACTAATCGTGTAGTGATATCTTGGAGCAAATTTCGTACGACTGTGAAAAGCTCGCGGCACGGTCGGCGCCGTAAGCGTGCCTTGCCGCGACTGTGACGTTTTCTAGAATTTCGACGTGCTTTGCCGTGCCTTGACCGTGTCACAACCGTGTTCGTGCCGAGAGACTGTCAGTCACACGAAATCTTCTCTAAGCCTCGCAATGACACGATGGGACCGCATATTATCCCGCACACCAAGGAAGCTTTGCATGATCAGGGTTCTTATGCCGGAGTCGCGCGAAAAGCGTTTCATAGTCTTAGTGAAATAACCCTCACATTACTGACTCCACCCTTGGTCATCCTATCTCGTAGCGATACAAGGATGTGTGTGGGAGGGGGGATGTACAGTCCCTTGAAATTAGCGCATCAAGTCTCTTCATCTTTTAAGGTCCTGTTACACGGTGAAACTTTAACCAGAGACTTGTTTGCAAGGGCTTGAAAGACGAGTTTCACCGTGAAACAGGGACTCTAAAGTGCGGTAATACGAGCAACAAAATGTGCAACTTGTCGCGCAACCTTGTTGCGATGTAAGTCGCAGAGCGATGTTGCTCGTATTACCGCAACTTGTCACGCAACAGAAATCGATGTTGCAAGTTGTGACTGCTTGTTGCAAAAAGTAGAAGCTCTTTCTTCTTTGTGCAACAAAATTTTTAACTTGCAACATCGATTTTTGTTGCGTGACAAGTTGCGTACATGGTGCTAACGGAGCAACATCGCTCTGCAACTTGCATCGCAACAATGTCGCACCTTTAGGTGTATTTCAATAGTCAGTGCAAAGCTTAACAAAAGGAAAGCAGAAACATCAAAAGTTACTCATTGGGTTGCCACCGCGGGAACCGTTAGCATCGATGTTCCGCCACAACCAAGTATACCAAACGTTATTTTAATCTTCTTTCTTGGATTCCGTATCTTCTGATTGTTTTAACCCTCGAATAGAAAGATCGTACACAACTTCTTCAACCTTTTTCAGGTCGTACTTGAGTCCGTCGAATTTCTTTCGTAGACTATCGTTCTTTAGGTTTAACAGGCGAAATCCTGCATCCAACTCAGACAAGAAGTGCGCTATTCGTAAGGGTTTGTTGTAGTCCTTTGCTGTCACACTGTTCACTGCCAGACGAGACTAAAAGAAACGGAAATAACACGAATAGTTAGAGCAAATTTCGTATGAATGTCGAACGTAATGGTGAAATCGTAGTTAACGTATTTACGACGCATTGCGGATGAAATGGACGAAACCAGTTAGCCTGCGTAGCTACGCAGCAGGCTAGAAACCGCTGGAAAGCCATTTCAGTGTTCACCCTACCCGTACCGTGTACGCACCGCAAATCAGTGCCTTACGTTTTCCAAGCACTCACCAGCTCTCCTGCCAGCTGAAGGATTCCCATTAAATAGTCATCTAAATCAATAAAGAAACCTTGGTCCTGGTTCTGGTGAACTGAGAACAAAGAAAATATTACGAGACAACCGTCAAAAATGTTCAAATGAACCTGTTTGTTAGCTGTAAACGTGGAAAATAAAAAGATTCTAGATTATATGACGTTCTATAGCAAAAACTTTATAGCTTTTCTTTACGTATTTCCCCCGGCAGTGTTTGATTATTGTTCCGTTATTGGTCACCGTGTTCTGCATTATAACGGGTCTCAGTGGCACGCAAAGGGTGTAGAATTGTTGTTCTCCGAGTAGTAATTCAAAAACTTTTTGTGAAGATCAAGAATTCTTCCACCCACAACGCCGTCTAGGGTTCCGGTTTATTTTACCATGTAAGGGCTCGCCCTCGAGCTTTGTGCGCGTTTTTTCAATGACACAGACTGCACTATTAGTTGCATTACATTAAAGGCTTGGACACACGACGTTGCCTGCGACGTTGCTTGCAACGTGGCTGGGCGAAAGTAGAAGCAGGCAAACGGCGCATCGTATGTCCGAGCCTTAGGCATCTTTACCCCCAAGCATCGCTGAAAGTTCTTCTCTCGTTATCAGCTTTTCATTTTCCAGATATATAATAAACGCTGCTAGAAAAGTTAATCTTTGGTTGACAAATCGCCAGTGGTCACAATATCTACAAAAAAAGAATATAAAACTCACTTCTGAAAAAGATCTCTAAATTTCACATGATCAATCCGAGAGGAATTTTACCTGTAATATTGACCTTTAGGAATCTTTTTCTCTAGTTCAGTATACTGCATCTTGACATCTTTCAGTTTTTCCCTACTTCTGGTACATATTTTTACCAAAGCTTTTATCACAGAGGAAAAATAATCATTTAGTAATTGTTTAGGAAGTCAGGAAGGTTCAGTCATGTTAGCTTAAGAAGAGAGCTTCCTTGGGGGTCAGGAAGGAGAAGACTATCCCAATTTATGCTACAACCTCAGCTGAGGCTGAGATCATCATGCTTGCAGCAGAAGCAAACAAAGTGACATTGCCTTTATTGCTTATTTGAGTTTCCACTGGATACTTTATTGCTGTTTCCAATCAGTCTTTCACAAAGGGAAAAGACCTCTTCATGAAGTTCCATTAGTCACTTATTAATGAGTGGGGGTGGAGAGGAAAAGGGTGAAGGTTAATGATTTTCCTAGCCATAGATAGCTGCAAGGTGTTAGTCTGTGTGTGAGCAAAGGCTGGCTGATCGTTCAAGATTTACTTTTAGTTGAGTGGGAATAAATAAGAAACTGATAGTGGGATAAGTATAAGAATCTTTCATTCCTTTTATTTCATCCATTGCTGATTGACTGTACGACTGTAAAAATGACCAAGGTCGAACAAGAATATTACATTCAAATGGGGTAGCTTTAGATCTCCACATCTCATTCTTGTTAATTTTAAGTATCCCTGCACGTGTGCTACACGTGTTGCTCATAAATTACCTTCAGTACTTGGATTCTGATGAGCACCTTGCATCACCGCAAGAACTTCTCTGGCCGTTTGTTCCAGGTTACGAACAGCAACTCTTATTTCCTGAGTAAATTAGATTACCTCTTAAACATTTATCATGTCAGTACTTGCAGTTTGCAAGAAACTCAAATAAATACCTTATTGTTAAGAAATAACTGAGATACTACTACTGTGTTGACGTAGGTAGTGCCCAAAACGCAAATACCAGGCTCAAAGATCATCCCAGACAAAACATTAGCAAGAACAACCCACCTCCAGAACACCAAATACATCTACTAACCTCCCTTATTTCCTGATCACTTGAAAAATAATCTTGTATTTTTGAGAACATGGAAGAAACCTCAACACTCTCACTTTGACTTGCTGCGCCCGCCATCTTGGATTTGTTCGAAGACTCACGTAAGGGTCAGTGGTTAATCAGCTTAATGTCTGCGCAGTGGGATTCGCGGGACTTTCAACATGGCGGATCAGTTGACAATAAGATCACAGAAAAGAAAACAAATAACAGATTTGAACCTTTTGACCACTTATTTCCAGCTGTAAAATGAATTATGGGGACAAGAGCAAAGTAAGAAAAGGAAGCAAGAATGAAAGTTCGGTAAGGCTGAACTGTTTCCTTACAAATGCTGGTTTGTTTTTGCTGACCAGGTTTATACATCCCACCCCCTCCTGAGCTTCACAAAACAAGACATAGTTTTGCCAAAGCCATTTTTATCCTCATTTTTTGTTCCAGACTAGTACAGCAATGGCTGCAGTTGCTCTCCAAGATCACCTTGTAAGATCACTGTCTTTACAAGGTCCTTTCAGCAAAAAGAAAATTAACCACACCCTACCAGTGGTATCAAAACAAAAAAGTAAATCCAAACCTTCCTCCTCCTCCTCCTCCTCCTCACCATCATCAGACAGCAGAAAAAAGGTTACAAAGGAAGAAAAGGAATATGTGTTAGATCCAAAACTTCCTCCTCTTACTCTTGGTAGGTAATTAACAAATCAAGGTTGTTTTTCTACTGTATGTTCTGGACTCTTCTTGAACATATAGAATAGTATCAGCCTCTTACGAGTTAGCAAATCAGGGTGATCTTTCTATGTTTTATATTCTTATTAAACATGGAATAGTGTCAGCAATGATCAAAACTCAAGTGGAACCACAAGGTCAGTGAGGGGTTTTACTGCAAATTTTGGACCATTTCTGACACCTCTCTATGATTGATAACAGTACAGTACAAAGAAAGACAATGTCAATTCACTTTTTTACCACAACAAAAAATTTCTTAGAGTTCAGAATTCAAATCAGCATGCATCAGCATCATGTGCTGTTAATGTCAACCATCATGTTCTGTACTCTTATTGAGCAAAGTTGGGAGACAATCAGAAAGCAAAACTCCAATCATGGCCTTTACCACTATGGTCTTTGTTTTTCCTTTTACTTTAAGTTTTTTTTATTTGTAGCCCAAAAACTTGGTATAGTAGATGCCCCAGAGCAGTTGCTGTCAGACAAAGAATGGCAACAAGTAAAGCAGCAGTCAAATGCAAGATTAGATTCAATTCAACCTTGTGTTATCTGCAAAGAAGACTTTGGGATTCAACAACAGGTTTTTATAACTTTTTACTGAACTCTCTTTATTTGAAGTGAATAGCATGCTTTAGTTTCTCTTATAATAATGTATGATATCCCTCTGTTATCCTTCTCGCTCCTATGCAGAGATACTTTCTAAAAGGAGTGTCATAGAATTGTAGAATGATATCCTGATATTGGGCAAAATTTAAAGATATTTTTACTCATTTATAGATATAAATGAAATATCAAGATTTATCCTCATACAAAGTGAAGATATCATTTTTATCCTTCACTTGTGAGGATATCACTGTTGCCATGACTACCCACATATCAACCAATCATAAATGGCCTTATATTTTTCCTTGATTCTGGATCAACAGCACATGTGGCTGCTTGGAAATATGAATTTTATCTTCTCATGTTGAATGTCTCTAACTCTTTCACTGAGCTCACTTGTGAAAGATATCATAAAACTCAAAGATAAAATTCATATCTCCACACACCCATGTAATATCATCCATGTATAGATTGTATTGATTTTCTTTAGGTTCTTCTCTCATGCAGTCATGTATTCCACAGGGTATGTTCTTCTTTATAATAACACATTAATTCAAGATTATATACATTATATTATTATGTGAAATTCTGGTTAAAACACTCCACAAAGAATCAAGCAAGAAATTCTCTTATGTCATCTGCCATTTCCCAAAGGATGGGTGTTCAACCATCACTAGAATAGGGAAAATTTGATTTAATAGTGTAATGCTCTTGCTTGAAGAGATCATGTAAGAGACACATGTTGAATAAAAGGTTAACATTTTCTTTTCAGACCTGCCTTGAAGCATTTGAGAAGTTTTCAGGTCGCAAGTGTTGTCCAATGTGCCGTAAAGAACAGTACCAAAAAAGAGTGATTCATGAGGGTGCCAAGCAGTACAGAATAAAATGTGCCACAAAGTAAATGGATAATTAGAAAATACTGACTTGTAGCATTTCTAAAACAATTTTGTGGATGGTGGTGAAGATGGTAGTGGTGATAATGATAGTGGTGAAGATGGTAGTGGTGAAGATGGTAGTGGTGAACATGGTAGTGGTGATGAGGATGATAGTGGTGATAATGATAGTGGTGAAGGTGACGTTTGTGATAATGATAGTAGTGATGGGGATGAGGGTAGGGATGGTATGAGGATGATAGTGGTGGTCGTGGTGGTGGTTGGTGGTAGGGATGAGACAAAAGTAATGATGGTTGAAATGAGGATGGTGGTGATGGTGATAGTGGGGCTGTGGATGTGGATGTGGATGGTGGTGAAAATGACTATAACAGTTTAATTTGGTACCATATATACACATTTATATGGTTACCCAAAAGGAAGGATAAATGGCACAGCCCCCATTTTTCAGAGGGTTCTTACAGAGAGAGGAAAACCAGAGTAAAAGAAAGATCCATTAACAGTTCATGCCTTAATCGCATGCCACCTGTGTCACCCTCAGCCAAACAGAATTGTTTCACTTATAACCATTTGTCCACTTTTGAAAGGGTTACATTAACTGCTTAATGTGATTTTCATTATCAATTTTTATTTGGCTCCAAGAATTCAAGCTGTTTGGAGAGGCTATGTTGTTCATTCCTGGTACAAGCACTTTAGAGAAACAGTTCCACCAAATGATCCAAAACTAAAAAAGAAATTCTTTGAAGAAAAGGTAAGCCAGTAATAGCATTTTTTCCTTTTAAAAAATAGAAATGTCAGCTGAAATTATAGAAAAGGGTAGACTGTGAGCAGTCCCACTTTCCCCTCTTTCTTCCATATATTTGAGAGTGTTTAGGTATCTATGGATGCATGGGGGAAAAGGACTAGTTTGACATGGGAAGGGTGAAGAAGAAAAGTACTTTTTTATGTATTTTATATCTTGTCTTTATCTCAATGTTTTGAATACAAGGGTAGCAATATCAACTAACTTTTGACTTCATCATTGAAGTTTTTCATGTGACATCACAGTGTCAAGAAATTTGTTTTATCTGAAAAAGAAATCACATTAAAAACCTAAATAGTTTTTCTTGACAAATCAATCTAGATCTTTGTTATTTCCTTTTTCCATTAGCTACAATCTATAACAGATCACCTTGTTTACTCCACGGAAACCAGCAGTCGGAATATTGATGACTTGATGTTAGAGATTGATCAGTCTATTGCTAGTAGTAGGAGCATTATGAGGTATGTCAAGTTATCATGTTTTGGAAATGCTTTTTCTTTGCATTCCTTGTTCTGCAATTGTCTCATTCCATTCCTGCATTTCTATGTCCCATTTTGTCATTCTTCCATTATTTTGATTATTTTATTTAAAACTTCCATTCTGTTTTAATCAATAACTTTTCTGGATTCAAATTGTCATCCCTCCATTCCATTTGTCATATTTTTATCCTGCCCTTTTATCCCAGTATTTCTTTTCCACTCTCGTTTCTTTTTTCCACTTTCGCTTCCATTGATTAAGAACCTCTGTCACCTTTAACAGGCAAGTAGAAGAAGATCGTTTTAATCACATAAGTGATGACCAGTGGGATGCAGTCCAGTTAAAGGTAATCTCAACATTTTTACTTGACAATCTACATCACACAGTGACGTCACAAATTCCTTGACGACCGTTGCTATGCTAAATTTAGAGTTCAAGAGTGACTGTCCAATAAAATACGTATATAGGAATTGGCGTTAAAAAGCGTTAGAAATTTTGCTTAAAATAAGAAAAAAGGCAATATTTCAAGAAACTTTGATACACCAATTGTGAATTGTCTTATGCAAAAAGCCACGAATGAGAAATACG
Organism: Stichodactyla mertensii; assembly: GCA_011800005.2. NCBI lineage: Eukaryota > Metazoa > Cnidaria > Anthozoa > Actiniaria > Stichodactylidae > Stichodactyla > Stichodactyla mertensii. The sequence goes on from JAAAQI020172669.1 coordinate 22,524, forward strand.
CCATTCCCTTCAACTGCTAAAGTCATGTCAGCCAGTATTCGAAAGAGTACGCTAAGATTTGTAAGTAAGCAAAAATTTCAAGGCTGTAGCATAAATACCTGTGAAGTTACAATTTTCTATGTGAAACTCACTCAAGGGTACCCTCCTACAGTATGCAGACATCGTAAGCCAAGGTCTGTCTGGCCTCGTTATGATGCTTGTGGAACATTTCAAATGCTTAACTGTCCAACAATTTATCATCATGATTTCAGAAACTTTGCACATTAATGATTCACTTATGGTCTTTCAATTGGCAACAAATATTTTCTCATCTCATTAAATATTTGATTTATGCAATTTAGTAGCGATGTACCATATTGGATAGGGTCTATCGTGCTTTACCGCTACACTACCTTGTTATTGTGCTTGCCACTACCTTGAGTTCTACGATATCCCTTAAAGTTTCTTTAGTTGTTTCAATATTATGCGCAACTTGTGTTGCGCGACATCATTTCTTTCCCCGCCACCTATTGGTTTTCCCCGCGTATCCCTTGTTGTCAGTGTTCCATATTCGCTGGTTATTATTTCAGGCGATGGAGCGTGGTTGCCTGGATTGTCCCATTTGTATCATGCCGTTATCTCACCAAGGACTTTACAACATAAAAAGTGACAAAACTACCAAGCGACCCACCGTGTTGCTTTCTTGTTCCCATGTCTTCCATGCCGCGTGTGTAGAGGCATTCGAAGAATTCACGGTCAACGAAAAGCATGTGTGCCCCGTGTGTCGATCAACGTACTCTAAGAAGACATTATGATGGCATCAATCATGTCTATACACCAAATTGAAAAAACGTTGTCGGGTTCAAAAGGTTAAATCATCGAAGGTAGGACCGAGGAGGATTCTGGGTAAATAGTTCGTAAGGCCCATAATATGCATTGTGCATTGCTATAATTCTTGAAAATTG
>JAAAQI020172780.1:7096-23463 GCA_011800005.2 Stichodactyla mertensii
GGGGAAATTTGAACTTTTTTTTTGTCTTGGGGGGGGATATTGGCTCTTCCCTCCCCAAAAATGTGAATTCCTCTTGGGGCTGCCCCCCCCCCCCCCCCCTGGGGCTAAACATTGATAGGTGCATAATGATGATAAGGATACTGACCTGTTAAAGACGAAGTTTAACCACATATAGTATGATCTTTTGCTGGTGACATCATAGAGTGCTCTCCATTTCAGCAGTTGATAAGAACTCTGAAATTTTATATTTATTCCTGCTTTATCATTAATTGTTATAAGCTTATTCAAAAGGTGATCTTTTTTAGTAAAACTCTTTCCCACGTAACGCACTTTATTTGCTTTGCTTTTTACGCACAGCAAATTATAATCCAACTTAGAGCATTTGAAGTGAAAATGCATCTCTTACCTTAAGCATGGTTGTATTTTTTAAGCTTTTTCGCAAGAGAAACCGTTCATTTTTTCCAAACTACAAAAATACACAAACTAAAATTTGGAGGTAAAACAACTAACGAAGGTATGTCCGTCATATACTGTATATATTTTGTAAAAATGGTCAAATAATATGATGAACAATAATGAAGTTCTCCTATGGAGGATTAGTCTTATCAATGGGGTATACCGCTGGTTCATAGTGTCGTGGTCTCGTATCTGTTTACCACGTGATCAGTACAGCTCGACAAGACGCAAAGATGGCGACTGTGGCTGAATTACAGAGAGAGGTAGAAATAGCTCGAGAAGGGCTCAAAAATGTCGACGAGAATATCAAGAAACTTACTGGAAGGGATCCTTCGGAGTTTAGGTAGGCTTTTGTACCTTTTATTTTGAGAAAACATTTACAGTGGTGAAAACGTTTGACATTAATTAAAGCTGGTTCGTTGGTTAAACACGATGCTAGTAAGCTTAAGTCTTTGCTGTTTTAAGTTAAAACAGCAAAGACTTTACGTTTAAGAAATATACTTAGGAACCTTGGAGTTAAGAAGTAAAATTAAAGCATTGGTCAATATATAAGAAGGATAGACTTAATTCTTCAGTATAGAACTATAAATTTCGACTTTCTACGTGTCAAACCTTACTTTTTTAAGGTTCATGTTCGATAGTAGTCTTGACTGTATGAGACTAGTATATAAGCTTATTTAATGTGGTTTGAATTATTAGACCAGCACCTGGAAGACGAGTGAGCTTGAAGAGGGACTTCGCAGAGAGAAGTGCACTGGTTCGTGGATTTGGACCTGGGAACAAGAGACAGGATACCCAAGGACGGTAAGTCACTTTTGTTGGCTTGAAGGCAATGTTCTATTAAATATAACATCTCAGTGCATATGATTTGTTAACATCTTTGATCTAGGCTGTGGAGTAGAGTGGTCGTAACCAGGTCATTGCAAGATGAAGAGCGCTCTTCTCGGCGACTGGATAGTGATGGTGAGGAAGAGGAGGAAGATACACACAAGGTTTGTAAAAACGTTACAGTCACAAAACTTATAAAAGATGAGATTTTTGAATCACCTCCCATCTCTTTAAGATCAACTCCCCACTCCCACCCCCTTGGGTGTGTTTTCCCATTTCAGATCATCTGTCATTCCCTTGAGTAAAATTTCTTTGCTGGCCAACAAGAATCTTATTTTCAAGTGAATGGCACATGGTCTGAAATGGGAAAATATACCAAAGTGAATAGGGTTGTCCACTGACAACTTGTTAACCATTAGTATAGTATTCGATTATTATGTATCAATATATTTTGCGTTACAGCCCGCTATCCAGTCCTCTGTAGTAGCCACAACTAAAACCCCTTTGAGTCTTAAAAGAGAAGATATCGTTCAAACAGATGAGAAAACTAAATCAAGGTACACACGAACAAAGATAAACCTTTCTTTGCAATATAATTTGATTTCCTGCACAGTTGATATACTTTATTTGCTAAAGATTTGGTTTTTTTTTTTTAGCATAGAACATTCATAGTTATACTAACATTGTTATTACTGTATATTTGATGTTGTAGGAATCGTAGAATGTTTGGAATGCTTTTAGGAACACTACAGAAATTTAAACAAGATAGTGCCTGTAAAACGGAAAAGGTAGAGAGAATGAGAAGAACTATAAATATGAAACACCACAGCCTAATGTCCTGTAATATGTATTTAAAGTGTTTGTTTCATTTAAGGATGTGAGAAGAGAAGAAATCAATAAAAAACTTGAAATAGCAGAAACAAAAGAAAAAGAAGAAGTTTTAACTCAGAAGCGAGAACTCTTCTCATCTAGAAGAGCCAAACAGGCAGAACTTAGAAAACTTGAATGGAAAGTGGAGATAACAGCACTGGTAGGTATTGTCTTCCTGTTTCTAGTTCTTTATCAACATTTGCATTTAATTGTTATTTGCACTGAGTTGTGTGAAGGATTTTGAAGGATTTTTTTAAACTGATATTTGCAGCAGGAGGAATGGGATGAACATGGAAAGAAGTTGTGTAATTTCATCAAGACCAAATCAAAGCCTCATATTTTTTATCTCCCTGGAAAACACACCGACAAAACTTTAAAACTGCTTGAGGAATCGTCCAGATCAGCAAAACGTAAGAAATTTTTGAACAGAGTAGTTTTCACAGGCTTTTAAAAGCTCATAAAAATAGAATGGTGATGATCCAATCTCATGAGTTTCACTGTATAATTTGGATCATTTCTGATATGATTCTATGGTTGATGAAAGTATGGAAAACAGAAAGATGGCCTTGATTTTCTTTTTATCACAACAAAACTCCCAGATTACAGGCATTATCCAGGTTTTCTGTCATGCAAGAAGGAGCACTTACTGGCTAATGTCAGCATTATGTTCTGTTCTTTATGAAACATTCATGTAGTGGGAGCTAATCAAAGTGAAATTCCTAACAGTTGTGTTAACAGTGACAAAGCAACCCTGCAACAAATTTGCAAAAACCTTCACCATATTTCTTTCTTTCAACAGGATCTATGGCAGAACGTAGAGCAGTTATAGAAGAAGAATTCGAAAATCAAGCTGAAATAGAAAAAAACTCAAAAGAGGAGGGTAATGGTGAGAGTAAGGGTAAGGTAGAGGCAAAGGGGGAGGAAGCGTCTCCAGTGCAAGAAGTGGGTGAGGATGTAGAGATGGAAAACTTTGAGGGAAAGAGAAAGGAGAGTGTCGTTAGAGAATCAGAGGATGGAGATACCAGACAGGTGATCATAAAAGATGATGAAAGTATGGATACAGGGGAGGCCAACTGATAGGGGAATTTTTTATCGAATGTGTCAATAGAGATCTTTCCCAGGCTGTGCTTTTTTTTGTTTCATTCGTGGATGGTTATCTTTGTGTTTGTAGTAAGGAACTGTTCCCCAAGAGTGCACATCATATCACCATCATCATCAATCATTGGCATCATCCACTTATCATTAGTGTAATCACTTTTATCTTCTACACACTCCATTACCAACAATAGAGTGATTGAAGGTCATATTCATCACTATCACCATGTGATTCCATCATCATCATCATCACTACCTTTCATGGGATTATCATCTTCATCCCACGTCATCATCATGAATGCCATTTTTATCATCTCTATTTTTGAAATTGAGCCCTAAAATTACTGTTTCAAGGGTTTCTTTTCTGTGCAATCACTTCTTGCTCATATCAAGAAAGTCTAATCTTCCAGATGCTGTCAAAACTTAACCCACACACTTCTAATTTTCATTTTTGATTTCCTAAGAAATGTCCATCAGTCTTTTTTATCTTCCTCCAACAAACTTGTCAAAAATTCAGATCTTTGATTGAATGTCTTGTTGTCTACTGCCCTAGGTGATGATTCCCATCACTCGTGCTAATGAATATTGTATGTTGTATTTTTATCGTTACAGGATGTTATTTAGTTTTTTTAGATGTACTATTGATATTTTAATATTCCCAAGCTAAAACATCATAGAAATAAAATATGAATATGATGATATTCTGCTGTTGATGTAGTTATTTGAGGAATGAAGAATAAACGTATGTAAACTTACTGTTTATGACACAATGCCTTGGTTGTGTTTGCTTTGAGGCGAAGGTATCCAGATTTTCTTTGCTGAATTCCTCAGGAATTATCGAGTACTCTGTATCAATTGTTAGGACTTGTTTTAATTATGAGAGAAAAAGGAGGGGAAAATGGAAAAGTATGATCGTCTTTACCAATTTGTCTATTTACTTGATTCCTTGAAAAACTAAACAAAAACAAGCAGTTGAGAAACGAGCCAAAGAACTTTATTAAACTATTAAATAACGTTAATGAAAAAAATAAGGCCACAGCTGAAGATGAATTAGTTTCTCCAAATATGAAGGAGAGGCGTGGTATAGTAATGATTTCAAGAAAAGCAGCTGAGGTAGGATATCTTGAGAACAACAATTGAAAAAAATCAAAAAATTTAACGAAAAGATCTGCCCTCGCTAGTGTAATACACCCACAGACTGGGTACAGTAAGCGTACCGCACCATGGGTTCTCTACGAATAAAAATTAAATTTTACGAAAAATATTTTTCGCAAACGACTGAACATTTACATTATGATTTAAAGAAATTTTCTCTTCAAAATCATGAGAATAAAGCATGATCAATCACTTGTGCAATCATATTGTCTGCCACCAAGTTACACATTCCCAGTACGGAAACTGCTTGTTTTGTTCTCTTTGTTCCATGACTGCATGCTGGTTGCTGCGATATCCTTTGCTTTGTCGCAGCCTTGTAGAGCAGCCTTGGAGAGCATGCGGATAAAATTCTCGTTCTTTCTGTTCAGTTCTTTCAGGCGTCCCTGTTTTTCAATTCTTCCCTCCCTGAGTTTGCGCTCTTTTTCTTTTTGATTTCGTCTGAACGCTCTGCTACAGTCTTTGTTCTTTTCTCGTCTTCTTATTTGCATCTGCTCTTTTCGCTTCTACAGAAAAACAAGGTTGAACGTAAAATTGAGTTTCAACTTTCACTAACTAAAACTTTTGCAAAAAATTAGCCAGACATCTCTTGCTACCTGCTCTTCTAAGACTTCTTTATCAATAACTTGATTTTCGTGCTCAGTATAGTTCTGAAAAGCATTCAGTGGATTGAAGCATCTGTTTGTACTGTCTGTAGATGTTGACTGAGTAGCAGTTGAATGGCTTACTGTAGGGTACTCTGCCATGAAATAGTATTGATTGTTGGCCCCCACGTGAAATGGCGTCAAATCTAAGCAAAACGAAGCAGTGGCTTCAGTTACAGATGAATACTAAATGAAGCGAAAAAATTGCAACAGCCAAAGTTCACCTTGAGCATTCTCACTGAAATATTTCCCATCCATGATCATGTACTGTTGTCCATCGTTCGCTAGCTCCACTCGAAACTGACTCGGCTGAGCTTGAGAGTAAACATGAGCCGGGACAGTCTCTGCCAGATAAGTTGTAACTTCGTGATCGCTCGCATCAGGCCAAGTGCTAGGGATCGGCCGTGCTTTCTCGAGTACACTCGTATTCACCCTTTAAAGGATATTAGATAGCGAAAGAATTTCTTTAAATTGGAGCCAAATTTTCAAATAATGTCAAAATTAAAGCTCACTTGACGTCATGGGTCGATAGCAGGGAGGATCATCTACGCTTTGGAAAACCGTCACGTGACCTCTTCATGCAAAATCTGTCCCTCTCGCTGCTAGCCGGCCCATCCAAGCCCCATACCACCCTTTTACCAAACATTTCTGTGATAAAAAAATTTAAGGCAAAAATCCACTTTTCTTCGTACCTTTCTTGATTTTAGAATCTCGAAACTGGTTTACTTACGTTCCTTGGAAGTTTGGAAAATGATCACTTCTCGTGATTATGTATTCAGAAGACTTTGCCATTACCACAGGATCTTCTGCTTGCATATTTGTCCATGAAACTTTTGAAGGACTTTCAGTAGCGCAAGAATTTGAATCTGTAGGCATGCACAATAAAGAAAAACTAGGCAAAAAAGAAATAATCAAAATAGCCTGCGCGCTCACTGTATGAACGCCGTCGTTAAAATTTTAACTAGTTTACCAAATGTTTTCAGGAAAAATATACTTTCAGAAACTTAGTGTAAGAACCTTAAAGTTGATATAAGCGGTTTTGGTAAATCCAACCAAAAATTGGAAGCACTTGCAAATAATGTGTATTAAAAAGTTTTCAAAAACCAGTTTTTGGCATTTGTTGATGTTGTTGTTTTTCAGTGTTGACACTTTGAAAGGAAAATCTTACCTTTTATTGTTATGTAATGTTGTCCTTCACTGCTTATTGCTATGGGAATGGGCTGCTGTTCATTGCTTGAGTATAAACTTGGGCTCAAAGTCAAGGTATTGTCCAGGCCGTCGTTATTTTCGTTTTGCGAATTATCCAGCCACAATTGTTGATTTACTTCTATCTCGCCCTCCAGTTTTTCAGACCTTGAAATTGAAACGAAACGAAAAGAGTTGTACATTTCACACTTTTTCAAAATGATACTGAAATTATTTTGAATGGAAAACTTACAGCCCTTGTGAATTTAGGAGGTCAGTTGTTTTATTGCTATTCTTGTTCACAAGTTCAGTTTTGTCCTTGGAATTTGTTCCCGTTGGGTTGCAATAATTTTCAAAATCGGCCAAAACAAGATGTCCAACGTTGTCGACCTGCAAAGTTGAAGACGCTGAAGAACCGTGTGGGGATTCACCTAAAGCTTCAAAGTTAACGTCAAGAATGCTCATTATAACAGCTCTTGCACAAGAACATTTGAAGATAGAGGGGACCACGGAAACGTGTTTAAAAATAACGAAAAACAAAATGAAAAACTTCCCAAGGTGGAGAAAGAGACTGTTATATACTAGACTAACTGTGGAAGTCATCTTTAACTGACTTCGCTTCTGATTGGTCAGAAATCAGCCACTGGTGAGCAAAGACGGCCTGTCAAACATACGACACTCAAATGGTTTTTCTTTACTTGTATCTCGCTTTTCGGGTTACGGAAATTTTATCCTTTTACGTAAAAATTGCACACAAGCGTTTTGAAGCAAGATATGCATGTTTTCTCCTTTTCTTGTTCCCTTTAGCAATCTTTTTCATGTTCTTTTAATTGGAAAAAATACTGAAAAGGTCTTAATTTTATCATTAGTAATAATCGCCACAAGGTAATTTAACGTTAACCAACTAATCTTAAACTAGTTTATTTCTTTTCAAATAAAAAACAAAAGATCATTAATTTTTTCTAGTTATAAAAGGGCTGTTACCGTTACGTGACCGAGCGTGACAAAGTTTAAGTTGTGTGATTTGGAAATGGCGGGAAACTTTTGGCGCGTTTGCGCACATACGTTAGAAATGTAGTTACGTTATCTTTTAAAAAAGCGCTAACTTTCTGAAGTAATTTTCTAGTTTTCTTGCTTTTTACCCCTGAAATTTCTTTCTTGAAAGGTAAAAAAGTTCATACTGAGTAAACGCTGCCTCATTATGGACAGTGATTGTGAACGTCTTGTCGATGAGATGTGGCAGTCTTATTTGTGCGAACAAAACATGGGCAGGTAAATAAGTTTATCACGTAGTTTTCTGTTTTTCGAGGAAGATATTCACCTATGTGTTTTCTTGAATTTTTGTTGAACATTTTGCTACTGACGAAATTATCTCCAAATTTAACTCTTTACTTGAGGTTTTCCCCAAAAAACGCGCGAGTGAAAAATCAATTTTTTTTCTTCTTTGTAGTTTCTACGAACCATCTGTTTCTATGAACACACAGTCGGGAACGCAAGTGTTAAGCCAGGAAGATTTGGACGCCATCAATACAATTTTTACAGACGTCCTTGAACGCTTGGATCCTCTTGAAAATCTTTTTGATCTTTTGGAGGAAATTTTGTTGTTTGAAGAACTTGAGGTGGAATGCACTTTTTTTCACCAGTCAAATGGTATTTGTTGAATTTATGTTATAAATAAGATTAGACATGGTTTAGGACCTTATGAGACTGCCACAAAGAAATAGGCCTAAATCTTCCATTTTTCAAATTGCACTCTTGATTCCTTTCTCTCCTAATCCCTTTCTTTCTTCCTATTTTACTTGCATTCATCTCTCTTCCTTTTTGAGCATAAATTTGAAACAACCTTCTATTTCATACCTCCTTGATCCCTTTAATCTCTGAGTTTGTTAGTATTTGAAGGGTCTGGCAAGGGTAAAATGGCACCTGAGATTTGTTTACATTATTGCAGTAAAAATTGGGATTTCACACACTGAGACCAGGGATGGATCTAGGATTTGGGTAGGGGGTTCACACAAGAAACAAGGAAAAAAAAAATGAAATTCAACTTAAAAACTTTAAGGGTAAAATTTTGAAACATATTTTCTAAGTAGGGAGGGGAAGTTCACAGTACATAGGAGGGTTCAGGGGCATCCAATGACCACCCCTTAAATTTGCCCCTGACTTTAATCTGTCCTTTTGTATCAAACACAATGTTCCAATGTAAGAAGAGGAGTCACAGGCACCCTGTGACCACCCCTCGGACACACTACAGGAGACTGGAATAAATGGCAGGGCCATAGCCAGGAAGAGGCGAACCGAGGCACTCGCCTCGGTAAAATTTTACCAAATCTTGTCGATTTTTTTTTTTTTTTTTTTTTTTCATCAGACTGATAATATTAGTGCTACCCCCTCGGGGTCTTTTGCCTTGGTTGTAGTTTCTTCCTGGCTACGGCCCTGAATGGGAATAGGAAATAGGATAAATTTAGAATCTGCCTTTAGGATCCCTTTTTAAACCATACAAAGATAAATAATTTATCAATTTATTGGCACAGTTTTAGAGGACTAAAATGCCTCTGGATAAACTAGCATTCTTGACTTACCTCTTACATTTCTTGTAAGGTTTTGCTACCAGTGATCTTATGGATTATAGTCTTGCAGTATGTGTTTCATAAATGCTGATTTATTTCAACAGCTGATCCTAACACAGGACATCAAGAAATGTCAAAACAAACTTGCAGAAATAATACCACTACAGAAAATACAAAACCAACACCATACAACAAAAATGAAATGGAGAATGAAGTTATGGAAAATGATCATGTAAGTCAATATTGTAAAAATTGTTTACAAAAGTAGCATGCACAGATTATAATCAATGATGGTGCTGTTCTTTCTCTAACAGGATACATCTATGTTAAAGAAAAGTAAGAAAAGGACAAATAATACAACTTCTGATCATAATGATGGAAAGAAAAAGAAGACAATTTCTGATGAATAATGCAATAATCTAGTTGTTTAAATCAAATTTAAATCTTTTTGCATTGATGACTTTAATTCCCTTAAGAATGTGGTATGTGTAAGTCTTTGATTAATTCAATGTATTTCTTAAAATATCAAACCTATCTAAAATCTCATTAAACATTGTTTTGAAACCCTTTTTCCTCTAATCACATTCTGTAATTTCTGTTTGGTGTCCTGAATGTTATTCATTTTTTTAAAATAAATGTCATTATTTTTGTAAAATATATTTTTTGACAGTCTATTGTCTATTACTCCTACATTAGTTTTTGCAGAGTTCTAATGCACCAATGATACCAGCATCATCCCCATACACTGATTTCCTGATATAATTTTCTAATCCATCAGATGTTTTGAATTTTTCAATATCAAGGTAGCCTTTCATTAACTCTTTAAACCAATACCTCGTCTTGTCATACAATAAGGCACGCTTCATAATTCCTCCTCCAAGGACAATGACATGGGGTGATACTAGGTACGTAATGTTGAGACACAGAGAACCAAGGTAGTAACCCACTGTATCCCATACTGCATCACTATCTTCAATCTTGTCAAGTTGGAGTTGATGTGTATTGGTCCTTTCAGCAATTGCTTGAGAATCAATCATTCCTTCAACACAGCAATAGTGTTTATAGGTACAGCAACCTGGGTACTCATCACCTGGCTTTTTTGGAACCACCATGTGACCACCTTCTGGGTGCAACAGCCCATGGACAGGGTGTCCATTTATATTGATACCAACACCCACACCTGTGCCAATGGTAATATACACCACTGTTGGGAATTCTCCATGACTATCAGTCTTAGCCATCTCGTGCGCAACCTCTGCAGTCGCTGGAGCATTGACATCTGTCTCGAATACAATGGGAGTACCTTCTTTGAGTTCTTTTTTGAAGAAGCCAACAACATCAACATACCCCCATCTTTCTTTAGGGGTGCTAGTAATAAAGCCAAATGTTTTAGACTCCTTGTTTAAATCAACTGGACCAAATGAAGCAATGCCTACAGCGCTAAACGCGTTCAGATTCAATTGTTTGAGCTGTTCCTTTAGAAAGTTAGCTAGTGCTGTAAACGTTTCTTCTTTCGTTGTTGTTCGGACTTCGACGCGGTCAATAATCGTGGTGGGACAGGATTCCTTGGCTAATGCAGCAACACAGGACGTCCCTCCTAGCTCTATACCTGCTATATAACTACTAGATGACATTGCTTTTGACGGAAATTCTTATGTTTTGAGAAACAGTTGATAATATTGATATAAAAACCCGCATAGCATGGATAAATCATGTGATATAAGCGCAAAGATCACGTAACACGTTTCACAATGACATTTGAGATGCGAGTTCCGAAGTTTTCGGAAATTCTGAAGCGCAAATTTCGGTACCAGGTCCCATCTATTGTATAAGCGCAACAGCTGGCTGTGTTTCAAAATCTGGAGTGCTCAGAAGGCGATCATACGGTATAATCCACTAACAAGAAAACGACAGATCGAAACGTATTGCTTTTAATGTTGTTTGGTTTGGTACCATGTCTGTGAAGGTAAGCGAGTATGGATCATGGGTTAGCCCTATATCAAGCGACTTAGTAGTACAGGAATCGATTTCTTTACGTGAAGTCAGATTGGATCCCCTGGACAAAGGTTAGTAAGCAAGATTGATTCGCTTCTCAGTTATTTAAGTTCTGAAAATTTAATAGGATTAATCCATATTTTGAGGTCTTATATCTTCATTAAATCATGTTGTATTGACAACATTCTTAAAAATACGCTTCAATGCTTGAATTGACCGTTCATTTTGTTGAATTTCTTGTCAACTTGCATATGATTGTTAGATGTCATGCATACACCAATATTGAAAAACGTCGGGTTCAAAAGGTTAAATCATCGAAGTGTTAGTAAACTCTTTATCAGGCCCATATTGTATGCATAGGATATTGTTTATTGTTGCAACTCTCGAACATTACTTTGAATTCTTGAAGAAAGCAATATTCGAGAATTATAGCAATGCTCAACGATATTATCATTAACTACTTTACCCAGAATCCTCCTCGGTCTCACCTTCGATGATTTAGCCTTTTGAAGCTGACAATGTTTTTTCAATTTGGTGTATACCTTAGGTGTCAGACTGCAGGAAAATGTTCCTGGGTTGAATAGGAAATGTGAGAGTCTTGTGATTAAAAAGAGGAGGTCCTTAAGTTTGTCACACCCTTTCACAAATCTGTGTAGTATTGTAAGCTGGACAGACAGAGGCAGTCTGATCACTGCTCTCTTGATTTGGAGACAAGGGATTGTATTCACCAAGAAAATGAATCCAAACTTTCTTTTTTTAAGGGACTGTCTACTGGTCTGAGCTACACCCAGAAGAAGCCGGCAGAACCATAATATGTAAAACTAAAGATGCCCATAAGGACATAGAAGTGTTAACTCCCAAAGACTTCAACTGTCGAACCCTTGTTCATGAAATAGGTGGAGGTGCCTTCATAGTATACAACAAGAAGATCTACTTTTCAAACTTTAGTGATCAACGGCTTTACTGTCAAGAGACAACACCAGGATGTGATCCTGTGCCTATCACTCCGGTGGGGAAGCAGTGGAGGTATGCAGATGCCGATATGGCATTGGATGGAAAAGTTTTAGTGTGTGTCAGGGAAGATCATGATGTTCTAAAAGAAGGTGCAAAAGAGGCCTTGAATACAATAGTGTCCATCAACATAGAGACCCAGAAACAGAATGTCTTGGTATGTACTGCATTGGATAGTATAAAGTATAGAAATTGGGTTTCCTGTGTTTGGAGGAAATTACTTTTCTTGCACTCTCCCCTCCCCTCCCCTCCCCTCCTGATTCTTAACACAGAAGCAAAAGGGAAGGATTGAGAAGAACAGAAGAAAAATTATTGAGCCCTTCTATTTTTTCCCAATCCCTTCCTTGCTCCCATTCATTTGCATACTAGCTACTTTACTTATTTTTATAAAAGACAAAATTCAAATTTCATTGTTTTACTTAAGTTACTAATGTTCCTCTTACAGGTATCTGGTTGTAATTTTTATGCTTCACCAAGAGTTTCTAATAGTGGGATGCTTGCCTGGTTCCAGTGGAACCACCCCAACATGGTAACTGACTGAATGAGAATAACAAAATAGTAATTATTCTAAAATATCAATGAAATGTATATTATTATTTTCTTTGAAGCCATGGGATGATACAGAATTATGGGTAGCAAAGTTGAATGAAGCTGGAGATGGTTTTGTTGAAGGAACAAAGAAAAAGGTAATTTCCCTGTTTTTTATTTCCATTTATTCTTTCTTTTCTTTACTTAGAGGAGCATTATTAGCTAAATAATATATAGTTATATTTCATCACAGTGATCAAATGGAATGCTTCTTCCCACTTTTCCATTTCCCATTTTTCTTTCATTTCTCATTTCTTAACTGGTATTTCATTTTTGTCTTGAATGATTATGACCACTGATGGGTTATGATAGGGTTTTGTGCTAAAGGGATAATTAATTACCCTTTTGGTCTTGATAGTAGCAGAAAAGGAATAAATTTAAAGAAAACGACAACAGTTTTTAAAAACATGTTTCGGCATACTTATGCCATCTTCAGTTTAAACTAAACTAAATTAAATCCAATTAAATTAAATTAAATTAAACTGAAGATGGCATAAGTATGCCGAAACATGTTTTTAAAAACTGTTGTCGTTTTCTATAAATTAATTACCCTTTCTTTTCCCAGTTTTCATTCATTTCATCTTTTTTTTCAGGTTAGTGGCGGTAAAGGAATAAGCATTTCCTCACCACGATGGTCCAGTGATGGCAAACTTCTGTTCATAAGTGATAAGAGCAACTGGTGGAATCTTTACAGACTGGAAGACGATGGCACAGAGACCAATGTTTATCCCATGGAAAAGGAACTCGGTATACCTCATTGGATTTTTGGCATGAATGCTTATGCTTGTGATCCCAGACCAGGAAAACAAGATATATTACTGACATATGGAGAGGTATGGCATGCAAGGTGACTTTCATGAATATTAGAACATGGGAGGTGAGGAGATTCCAAAAATTTGATACCCACTCCAAAGTTTGCCATAATTTTACAACCTCTCCTCCCTCATCCTCCCCACAATTCCTTGGATGATAATAGCCCACTTCCAAGATATGCTTTGCTTGTCATGCACAAAGGTTTCAGTGTGAGGCTTCGTGTATAATTCTCAGTGATTCATGACAGGAGAAAAGAATAAATTTAATTTAGCATGAAGCCTCATACTTGTGCATGACCAGCATATCTTGGAAGTAGGCTATTCTTATGTATTTATTATATTTTGAGTCTTCAATTAATTAGTGACCTAAATCATTGGTTGCATCTAGAATCTTTCACTCCTTAAACCAACTGGAGAACTAGTGAACATTGAAACTGGAGGTACTCAACATACACAGGTGGTGACAGATGGAGACTCAGCTTACTTGGTAACAAGATCTGCCACTAGATTCCGTGCGCTGATAAGAGTGGATTTGCAAACTAAAGAAGTGTCTGTCCTGAAGGAGTCCTTCACAGTTTCTATTGATGCAGGATACTTGAGTATACCAAGAGAAATCACATACCCAACAGCTGATGAGAAAGTATCTCATGGGTATTTTTATCCTCCTAAGGTAAATATTTATTAAAAAGTCTTGTTTATTTTTATAATAAAAGGATCATAAAAGGATCATAGTATCTTGTTTGAAGGCATGGGCCAAGTTAGGGGTGGGGACACAGGGCTGCAGCCCCACTTTTATTTATAATTGTGGCATTTTCATACCTGCAAACTTGGCTTGATCATTTTCCCAGACCCCTTTCTCTTATTCCTGTATCCACCTCTGTAATAACTTACATTTTGTCAAATGCCTGACAGAATAAAGATTACAAAGCCCCAGAGGGCTCACTTCCACCCCTGTTAGTGAAGGTACATGGTGGTCCAACATCGGCATGTAGTCCTGATCTAAATCTGGAGTTTCAGTACTTCACATCACGTGGAATAGCTGTACTTGATGTTAACTATAGAGGAAGTACTAGTTATGGACGAAAATACAGAGAAGAACTAAAGGGAAAGTAAGGACTATGTCAGAATTATATTTAAATTAGTTAAAAATGAGATTTACATATCATCCCATCCACTTCCCATTTAACTTAAAGTTATTTTTTCAGTTGGGGAATAGTAGATATGGACGACTGCTGTAATGGAGCTCTGTATCTTGCTAATGTTACCAAAGAGGTGGACATAGATAAACTTGCTATTGATGGTGGATCTGCCGGTGGGTATACTACCCTTAGTGTGCTCACTTTCCGTGATGTCTTTAAAGCTGGTGCAAGTTTCTATGGTATATCTGACGTAGAGGTAAATATCTCTCTACCATAGGTAGTATATAATATCTATAAGTAGTAAAGGGAAGTTACAGCCTGATCCCCCCAATAAAAATTAAAACTTCAAGATAAAAGTGTCCTCTGTCAAGCATTTTTTAAATTTTTATCAAAGGCTTTGGCAAGAGAGACCCACAAGTTTGAGAGTCATTACACAGATAGCTTGATTGGACCATACCCAGAAGCTAAGAATGTATACAAGGAAAGATCACCTATTCATCATGTTGATAAACTTAACTGTCCAATAGTACTGTTCCAAGGAGATGAGGATAAGGTGGGTCAGTCATTTATTATAAGGAGGAACATGTCTATGTAACTCTTTGCTTGCATGTTGCATTCATACATGCTGTGGTATGCATTTATTTCTTGTTCAGCTTCTTTCTTAGTACCTCCAACATGTTCTGCGATGTCTGTGTGTTTCTTTTGATTTACTTGGGAATAGTTTAAAACCATCAATTCATGGAGAGTGTGTGAGGGATCCTGAAAAACCACTCATGGCTGTAAGACCTTGGTGCCTTTGCATAAGATTAAGTAAACTTTCTATCACACTGGTAGGTTGTCCCACCCAATCAAGCTGAGATGATGTTTAATGCTGTCAAAAACAAGGGCTTGCCAGTAGCCTACAAACTCTATCCAGGTAAAAAAATTTCACTCCTTGTAATCTTGCTTTTCCTACCTTTAATATCAATAAGTAACAGATTTGTATCATGATTTTGTAGGTGAACAACATGGCTTTATAAAAGCACAAAACATCAAAAGCACACTTGAAGGAGAACTTTACTTTTTCTCTAAAGTCTTTGGATTCACTGCTCCTGGGCTTAGTGTCGAGGTACACATCATAGCCTTAATCTATCTTCTTTGCCTTCCAGGTCCCATTATATTATGGCTATATAATGCATTCCTGATGCACTCTAAAATGGGTTGTGAAAATAAAACCCCAGGGCACAA
Source organism: Stichodactyla mertensii (assembly GCA_011800005.2). Classification (NCBI taxonomy): domain Eukaryota; kingdom Metazoa; phylum Cnidaria; class Anthozoa; order Actiniaria; family Stichodactylidae; genus Stichodactyla; species Stichodactyla mertensii. Next base: position 22,666 of record JAAAQI020172780.1, read on the forward strand.
AATTAACGCTCACAAACTCACAAAAAGCAAGTGAAATTGTGTATTTAGCGAGTAAGAAAAAAGTTAACTCAGCTAAGTTATGCAAGTATGACCACATGACCACAACGTGAGGGATTTAAAATTTTGCTACTGACTTTGAAATTTTTGCTAGTGAGTTTAAAAGTTAATTTTGTGCCCTGAACCCAGCCATTTAAACTAAAAATGAACTTTTCTTTACTTTTCAGCTGGAAATTCACAATCTAAAGTGATCAGAGGATGTGGCAAAAGATATTGCTAAGTTCAATGGAGTCATTAATGATGGCCATGGGATAAAGTAGACTTTGTTTTTCAGACTAGATAGTTATGAACTAGGAAAACTAATAAGTAATTAATTTATTGGTTTAGGCAAAAAGCATGGAGTAGTGGCTCAAAATACTTTCAGTAATAATTACTGAATAGTTTGAAAACTGCCTTGAAAATATCAGTTTACTGGTAAAATATCTTTACATACTATCATAAAAAAATTATTAAAATTTTCTCTTATAGTTTACTATTCTATACCTCATTATTATATACAATCTTACTTTTGGCACTTATTTTTGAATAAAAATTGCTAACTAATCCAGCAAATTCAACATGTATTCAGCTTTAAACCTAACATGTTCTCTTTAGTAAAGTGCTGTTAGTGTTTCATCAAGCTAATTTTCTCAGAAAAAATTCTGAGCTCCTGGGGGGAGCTCGTTTCCACCAGGAGCTCAGAATTTTTTCTGAGAAACTTAGCTTGAAGAAACACAAATACATAATGAATCATTTACCAAG
>JAAAQI020172891.1:0-23435 GCA_011800005.2 Stichodactyla mertensii
TTTCTTTTGTTCTTTATCAACTAGCACAAACTATATAGTCATTTTTCTTTCACGGTCGAAGGAAAATCACTCTAATGCAATTGTTATCTGAAGACTAAATGCGTCCATAGCCATTGATAATAATAGCAATGGTAATGGATGCATACTACTGTAACTGTGGAGGTGAAACCGCAATATTTTCCGTGTGGACCTTACCACTGCTTGGGATATGAGTATATATTTAATGTTATGAGTAATTATCATCGTAATGCCCATAATGTTTCCACAGTAATGGTAATGATTAAATTTATTTACTGGTTTCTTGTGCTCGTCTTTGAGGGGCACTTGAGGGGCATAAATAATATAGCTTGTTATACTTCAATCTAATGCAAATGAGCCAAAACGGAATGCTTTAAGAAAGAATTGTGTAGAGGAAATTCTGCACTTAGTTACCACTGCAAAGTCAATGATTACGAAAACAATCTTGCTGGTTTCTATAGAACTCTCTCCTTCATACTGTGTGCTTATAAGATCTTACCGTTTCCAAATCCTCTTGTGTAATGTGTTGCCGTTCCAGCCCGTCCTGCGTCCTGATTCTTGGTGAGTTGACTTCTTTGCCACAGTTTGCACAATTGCTAGGGTATGTGATGACCAGTTTGCTTTGACCCTTGTCGTCTGTAATTTCGTGTGGAACTGCTAGGTTCACACCACACCTTGCACAAGAGAACTCTGAGGTAACGTTCTCGTTGCTTTGACCAATGGCTGGCAATACTTCCCATGACTGCAAAAAATGGAACTCATCAATTTCAAGTGGCGTATTCAAGATTTAACACTGGGGATGAGGGAAGGTATTGACTCCTTGTTAACCTTAACCCAAATACCTGCAATATTTAACTTAAAGAGGCCCATTTGTACGTAAGCATGGGTGGCGTGCGCTGTTAATGCGCTACCTTTCACCTCCTTGGTCGCAGGTTTAATCCCTAGATCTGCTGTCTCATTTAAGTAGAGTTGATTGTTGGTTCTCTGCTGTGTTTTGAGGGCTCTTTCTCCCTGGGTCACCGTTTTTCCACCGTCCGCATAAAAATCACCTTCACTTTAAATTGGAACCTAGTTCTATAGTGAATGACCCACGTTGTTTCATAACAAAGAAAAGACTTGTAAAGTTTGCTAAGGCATGGTGAATTTTTTTTTTTTTTTTTTTTTTTTTTTTTGATACTTACATTCCACGTGACTCTTTTGTATCCACCTCCCACACGGATCACCGGGTTTAACGTGAAAACATCCTGCGTGGTCAAAAATAACTTCTTTTAGTCAGTACTTCCCTTGAAACAGGAGATTCGTAACAATCCTGGCCTACAGCTTGGGTCTTCATATCCCGATAATAAAGTACGGCCTCCTTGGCTGTTCTTTAAATTTTACTGACAAAACTCCCGCTAAAGGTAATGTTATAAAGAAACGGTAATGCGATCATGTATAATTGGCATCCTCCAATTTGGCTGCAAATCCGGCTTATTAAGGATGGCATACTGCACCCAACAGCTGATACACTTTTATCCGTGGAACACTAGCATGTTTTACAGCTTTGTAAGGAAGTGATTATGATTTATCTTTGTGGTGAAATTGAGAGGGCCAGGGGCCAGGGGCCAGGGGCTCATGTTCACTTATTTTACCGTGGTATTTCTCTTCGTTCGATCTAATCTCGGGCAAGCCTTCCTGAGCTTTGTGAGCTCCTCCTACAACATAAACAACAATTAAAATCAGCAAAAATGCCTTACGTATGACACATAAACTGATATGTAACTACTAGAGAATTCTTCGAACTAGGAGGGTGTATTTGAACGAGGGCTCTCTTCCTAGACCATCGCACCATTAGCTTCGAGAAAACACTATTATCCACACACCTCATAGCTGTTCTTTCGTCGTCTCTTTCTTGTAGCATCGGATTTAAACTTTAAGGAAAACGGTGCCGGGTAGATGAAGTTTATAAACTTGCCGAAGTCAGCACCTCTAGTGGTCTGGAAAGTAAAATTATTTAGATTAATAAGGAAAGGAAAGGAAAGGAAAAGCAAGCAAGCAAGCAAATATGGAAGGAAAGGAAAGGAAGGAAAGAAAGAAAGGAAGGAAGAATCACATACCAATACTATGGGATCTAATCGTGGCAGTTTACTCATCACTCTGAAGTGATTTCTGCGCAGCCATTCCGTAACCAACGCCTCCTGTTGTCTTAGCGGCACATAAGGAAAGACTTGTGCTCGATGAATTTGCCACTCTACCAAAGGCCCCAGCGTCCGGCTTCTTTCGATATCCATGATACCATTTGTCTTGGGTACTAATGCAGAACATAAATAAGTTCAAATTTAGGAATCAGTACGGGGCCAGATGGTTTTTGGGTGCCTGCTTGTTTGTTTGCTTGCTTGCTTTCTTGCTCACTATCTTCTAAATAAAATAACTGGTGCAAACAAACAAACGACAAACAAACAAACAAAAATACCATATCGCAATGAAGCTTTTTCAGCAGGATTTATCTCTGAATCAAATCTACTTTCGAAATGAAATTTCAATTAGAAATTTGAAAAAGTAAATGGATTATCTCTGGCGTTATTTAAAGAAAAGCAATCACGCTTACGAAAACAAAACTGAACTTCTTAATCAAGAGGAATTGCTACAATCTATCAAAAGGGTAATATCGTCGTGTACGGGAATCTTCAGGGGAACTTATTCAAATGCAAATTTTCCGTATGCAAATTAATTCCGATGATTATTCGTGTATACCTCGTTCTATATACTATTATATATTCATTATATTCATAATTTTGTCAAATGCTAATGACCTAATACTTTAAATACCAGAGGAGTCCAACCAAGCGAAATCACTTCGTGGCGTACTGGTTAGGTTTAGGGTTAGTGGTTGGGATAGCGTATATGAAGGGTTCGTTGGTTCGAATCTTGCCAGGACCACTTCATTTTTTATCAAGTGAGGACAAACCAAAATCCTCAAAATATTTCTAAGTCCCACTCGGGTGTTCGGAAACGTATGACGCACTTGGTTAACCCGTACACGACGATAGTACCATCAAAAGATACAATCGCTTTTGTTTTCCAATAGTTTTATACACCTATTTCAAAAAAGGTTGTCAAAAAAGAAGAAAGGCGATAGGTCAACTAAAAACAAATAATCAAGGCCTTTAAAGTGCACCTAACCCCTGAGACAATACTTTCAGTATTGACTCCACATGAAGTCAATAATTGAATGGTAAAATATTTCTTCATCTCAGTGTTGCGTTTTGAAGTTATGGAGGTTTATTCTTCCAATATGTAAATGACTCTGACGTCTACCTAGGCTTTCGAGCATATTTGGTTGACTTGTATTACTAAGTAAGACTGTGAAACGAATTACTATTATGATAATATTATTTTAATGATGCTTGTTTGAGCCAGTCAAAATTTGTATATTTAATGAAGCCTGGATAGACATCACAGTCATTAGCATATTGGAAGAATAAACCTTTATAAGGGACTGTGCAATAATTATCTGGAGGGGGGTTCTAAATCTAATAGGGGGGCCCTAAAGTAAAAATACACTGTAGGAAGGGGGGGGCAAGATGTTAGTTTCTTAAACATGGAGGGGGGTCATGAGTTAGATTGAGATTTTGTTACTAATCTCAAAACCATAATATTCAAATGATGTATAATTTCAAACTCAAAATTTCTTTGTAGTTAAAGACTTCTAAGAAAATAGAAAATACATGTAACAACTGTGACCTCTAAACCTTAATATTCAAATGATGCATATTTAAAAATCTATTCAAAAGCCACCTCTAAAAATATGAAGAACAATACAAGAAGAAGATGAAATGAGCATATGCACTGAGGATACCTCGAGTGATTCTGAAGGTGAATCAAGTGACAACAGTTCAGAAGATGGATACGTCGAGCAGAGCTTTCAAATATTGTTCATACCCGACGAAGATATCGGACAAGTAAATATGTAAAAGTAAATTTCAGTGTGCTATAAGGTTCCTCCCAGAAGATCAGGGGGGGGGGGGGGGGGGGGGGGTTGGTAGTCATTTTACCTCAAAGGGGGGCTTAACTTTACATTAAGGCCTACTTTGCGCATTTTAGAACGAAAATGCGAATCGTAATTCTTTTTGTATAATTGCAAAATATACAAAACGCTCGTTTTCATTCATTAACCACTCGTTCTTTTATCGGTAAATTCGAAACAATGGAAGAATACAAAAGGCGGAACCCAATTTACAGCCCCATAAGAAAGGGATTTAAGAAAAAGCCCATAATAATATCACTATTATAGAAAAAGATACTGAAAAAGTGTAAAATGTTTACGGTATACCAATTTTAGATGCAACTGAGATAAGTCTATCAAGTGAATTTGAGCAGCTTTTGACTCATACGACAAGACGCCATCTTATAGTGTCACTGAAGTATTTTAGTCTAAGCCAGCGTTGAAAACTGGCTTTATTTTCCCGAAAATTACAGACTTGGATTGAAAACAAATCGATGTGAAATTTCAATTCATTTTGCTATAATTAATTTTGAGAATTATAAAAAAACTACAGGCGATATTGATGTCAAAGCGATGTAAATAGATTGTGTGAAAGTCAGATAAAAGAAAGCGATTTTCGTTTGTCTACGACAGCGAATAACCGGAAATCATCGCAGAATGTAAGGCTTTATAAAGCCAAGCTTGAAATTACTTGGGCTAAAATACAAAGAAATACAAAGGAAATAGGTACTTATTTTGAAATTCTATTGAAAACTTGGTCATACATCTAGTTTTATACTCACTTGGAAGACAAAGCGATTGTAATTCTCGTCCGGTTTTTTCTAGTTTTTCGGCTTCCATATTGTTTTTGAACCTTGCATCTGCCGTTGCTTTGGATATAAGTTGTTTATCGACCAACTTAGGAAGAATAATCCCACTTTTAACCATGGTTCAAGCAAATTTTTGAATAAATACAAAAATACTAGACGAATTAAGCGAACTCCTGTTGAGTAAATTTTGTATTCTTGATCGGTAACCAAGGCAAACGTTCAATATTAAACACAATTAAATATTCAAAACTGAGGATGAATAAACTGAATTAATGACAAATTGCGATATCGAAAACTTGATACGCAAATAAGTTGTATTTGCTAAAAGGCTTACTTATATTGAAACGGTTGAATCTCTCTGCCGGTGACTTAATTTCAATACCGAATTTACACAAAATTGGCTCAACTTCAATTCTACAAAGTTTAGTGAAAAACCTAAAAGAAACTCGGTTTTTCTTTCTTGAACTGAATTCTGAACCTTTGTGTATCTCATTATTATTGTTATTTTATTTCGCCAATACTTTCAGTAGACTTATTTCTTTATTCTTTTTCGATAAAACTTAATGTTTCCGTATACATTTTCTACTTTAAGAATTAATTTTAAATTATAAATTATGCATTTAAGTGACGTCATAAGAATAAACTACTTTCTAGTTTAAGGTGGATCCCTAGAGTTTCCGGTAGTTTCAATCAATAGGACATAGTAATCTATGGCTAATGCAGGCTCACACATTGATACCCAATAGGCCAACCATATTAAAGTTTATGAGTTTAGGATTCAATTTTTATGAAGCTGATCACATACAAGGTTAACATGGTAACACTACGTCAGCTATGATGGCCATTCTTTTCATTAAAAAAAACTAAAAAGTCAAGTTTTCCATGGTGATTTTTTTTTTTTTAGCTTTTCATAATGAAAGTTCGTTACCTTACCTTTCATTTCACACAATGCTAAAACATTCGGTACTACAGAATTTGAAATAATGCGAAACATTTTGACAATTGCTTAACCTTCATATGATTAAAATATAGTATATGAAGACATTTTATCTAGTTTTTGAGTTATTTCTGAAAAAGATAACGCGTGCGAACGATATTTTTGTGTCGAAAATAAAAATGCTTCAAGTTCCGGTTCTGCGCATGCATCCAAAAAACAATATGGAGCCACCTTAAAATAAAATAATATACAGCAAATAACGCTCATTTTCTTATGCGCAGGACTCGCTAGGTATCAATTGCATTGCAAAGGTTCCACCGGGTAAAATTTAATCTGATTAGTGTAGTTAGTGGGTAGATTACACAGGGTTAAATAATGAATATAGTTTGTACAGGTGGACGCGGAAATACGTCACAACTTTAACATAATTGAATCAGGTACAATACCATAGAGTTTTCAAAAGAAAAGCAATAAACAGACCCAAGCCATTGTATACTAGAGTGATTTTCCTTCGACCGTGAAAGAAAAATGACTATATAGATTGTGCTAGTTGATAAAGAACAAAAGAAAACAATAGGTTTAAAGTCTACTACTAACTATTAGTTTGCCTATTTTTTCATGGTCGAAGGAAAATCATTCTAAAGCGCGAGTTTACTGTCTTCGTATCAGAGGAAAATGAAACACAAAAGTTCTCATTCAATATGCATGAATGGCTCGAGGTGAATATGACGTCATCCAACGCCATGTTGGAAGTCTTAAAGGATAAAAATCCCCGATTTTTCCAGAGTTTAAAAGGACAACCAGTAGGTTTCGTGTATGCATGCAGATCCTTGACAGTCTATTGGTAGAAACTTCATCATCAAACTCAACAAGCTTTATTCACAATGTCAAAACTGTTATCCGCCTCTCTCAAATGTTAATACAAAAAAAGAACGACATCCTCTTGGCATTTAAAGCGAACTTTTGAAGTCTACAGACTTGGTTCAATTTGAATGCGGATCACGCAATATCTAACTTTGTTAACAGTTATTTAAATTCTGTCACCATTAGGTTTTTAGGCTTTATTTCTTTGCTTAAAAGTATATCATCTGATCAAATTAATATCGGAATCTCTAGTTTGACTATTTGCTGTCATTTTTTTAGCCTTCTTGAACTATGAGAATTCTGAAGTATTTCTTAGTTTCCCTGAATCACGAAATTTAATTAGACTTTGTTTGCACAAGCGAAACAATTAAGGGGGATTGCCTGACTGTCTGTCTGTCCTCTCTCTTCTTGTGACCTTGAATCTAACTGTAACAGATGCTGCCTGGGTTGCCTGTGGAAACCAAAAGTAAAAAAAAGGCTTGTAGCCAGTAACATTAGATCAATTATGCCAGTCAACTTTAAGCCAGGCCAAAGCCCTCTGGACATTCGTCGCAAGCTTTCTTTAACATCGTTCGAAGTTTGTCGTACGTTTCGTAGGCTGGTAGGTCCAGTTGGTTAAAGCTGAAGGAAAATAAATATATTGTTAGGAACTGGTTAAAAGTTAGTAGGAGGGAGGTGGGTGGAGATTTACAATTTAGAGCTGCAAATGACGTGAAACTTCTCAGAAACGTTTTTAAAAAAATAAAAAATTCAAAATAATAATAATAATAATAATAACAATAATAATAATAACAATAATAATAATAACAATAATAATAATAACAATAATAATAATAAGGGACCCTCCCACTTCCTTTCGTCTATTTTTAGATGACCCACCCTTTTGGAAGACTTCAAAAATGAACCTCCACATTTCTCTACATCCTCCCCCTCCCCCTGCTAATTTATGACAAGTCCCTTACCAAACGATTAGCGAGGGGAAGAGAAGCTTTGTTATACCCTTTACTGCGATGGTCATACACCCTAAGCATCTTGTCCACTCTCTCTCAACTGCCTTCGTTCCTTTGCTTTTATCCTCTATGTAGACCCTTTTCTCAAGGGCCACAACGCCAGAACGCAAGTTTTATGCTCGGAATTGTCATACGTTTTTATGAAATGTTTCGAAAATTTTTCATAAGATTGATTATATATCACTTTAGATAAAATTTGCTTTTCAATTTTATAGAATTTGCATTTTTTAGATTAGTGGCCCGTCAAGTTTGGATGCGCATGCAACCTTCAGAAAAAGGTCTATGCCCATTTTCATCCCAACTCCCCAAAAAATACTGAAAGGCAATTGTTTAGTTATTGGGGGAAATGAAGTTTTTGGCATTTCTTTTAATAAAAGTCGTAGCCCTCCCCATTATGTATGTGATTTATGTATGGAAAGGAAGTTTTTGGCATTTCTTTTAATAAAAGTCGTAGCCCTCCCCATTATGTATGTGATTTTTGGTCACGACCCTCCTAAAAAGGGACTGGACCTCCCTTAACATGTATCCCCCACCCCAAGCAAAAAGGTTGAAAAATTTACTGATAACCCTACTCTTTGAAGCCACAGCTTCACACAGTTTCTCCAAAGGCTTAATCAAAAACTTTTCTTAGGGTCTTAAAACGTCACGTTTTAATACAATCGGTACTAGTAGGAGAATGGCCATGATGACCTAGTTAGATATGGTAGAAATAGATCCATAAAAAGACTAAGAGCAGATTTCGTATGACTGTGAAAAGCCTGCGGCACAAACAAGGTCGAAACACGGGGCAAGGCACGGCAAGGCACTTCAAAATTCTGGAAATTATCACGGTTGTGGCAAGGCACCGCTTTCGGCATCGATCGTGCGCTGGCTTTCCAGGGTCAAAAAAATCTACTCTATTCAGAATACCACTAGCTTACCAGGTATGTGCGGATGGCAGTCGATCTGTATTCCGATCATCCCTGTGTATTTGGAACTTTTGGAATCCATTCATCCCTTCAAGGGCTGCGAATCCTTGTAGTGGGACCTTGGAGGTACCGGTCACAAACTGTAGAAACTTTGCACGATCAGCTTGATCAAAAGATCTCAAGGCACGCCAGAACCATTGGATCTAGGAATAAAGGTGAAGTAGTTTTAATTGACAAAAAGTGGCAAATAATTTTTTAACGATACTCAGCCAAAGTGTACATCAATGGTTGAAAAATACTCAAAAGAGCAACTAGAATCATTAAAACAAAACAAAAGAACTCAAACCACTTATCACCAAAAAACATAAGACAATAGAAAATGAGAACAAATTGAATCACAGCAGAGCATTACCCTAAAATTGACAACCTTATAAAATCTGCCACTCCCCAACAACAACACTACTTTATTTGCACTCTGGTATCTTACATTGAATCAAACGGGAAATATATAAATTGACATGGTTATAGAGCACAGCTACTTCAGGGAGCTAAATAGAGCTAATTAGGTGAAGTAGCTAAGATCAGATTGCGTGTATATCAAGGTACAATGTTTTAAGAATAGAGACAAGAGTGGAAAATAAAACATACAAAAATGACAGTAAAATTTTAAATTAAACACACATAGGGCACACAAAACAAGGAAGATAGTAGCTATTTTGGAGGAGGTACATCAATATATATCAAGTGGCAGAATAAATAGTCACTGATAAGTGATTCGGTTATTTTTTGTTTGAAGGCACAGCAAGTTTTGATCTTTAGGTCACCAGATAGAGAATTTCATATTTTAACTCCAAGCAAACGGATATTAAATTTTCCATAATTGGTCCTCCTCCCCCGCTCCTAACTTCGTTGGGGTGAAAATCATGAGCGCAAAACTGAAATGAACACATAAATTCTACGAGGAGTTGAAAGCCTATCCACAATAGTAAAAACTTACTTAGTAAAAACTGGCAACAATAGTAAAAACTTACCAGCTGAGCGAACTAATCGCGCAAAGCACTGTTGATCAAAACCTGCGGCCCCTCGCTTTTTTCAAATCATTTCTCGTGTGGTTTTCAGATAATTCACACACAAAATTTCACTCTGATTAAGAATTTTGGACGTTTCTGAGACTCAAAATGTATTGGAGTCAATTTTCAATAGTTATCGGGAAGAAAAAAGTGCTTGAACATGGGGCCGGCCATGTAAATCAAAATGGACTGTGATTGTTTAGTAAATTTAATACCGCTCTATTAACGCTGATGAGCGTTTCCTGAATGAAAGTTAGTTTTACCTGTAAAGAGTTCTCGTTGTACTTATGATATTCACTGTTGGCTTTCAAGTCATCAAGGTCGATATTAGGCAAACCAGATATCAATAGCTCGAGTTCTTGCTCATCAAAGATCGATATCAGACGCTTCGGGATCACCTCGTAGAATCCCTCGAGGAACGAGTCGATTTGTTTTCTTATGGCTCCAGTCATTTTCATTTGGCAGACCAGCTTCACGTACTGCCGCTTGTTTTCTTCAGTTACTGGGATGTTACGGCCATTTGGGATCAGATCACGGATCTCTGACAGTCCAAACTCTTGTACCTATTTCAAAAAGCAGGTACCACAATTATATATTATGAATGTAAGATAAGACTCTGATTAAAATAAATTTTGAAAGGTGTGTTCTTGCTGTGTTCCACAACCTTTTTATAAGTAGTAATTGACGTGGAGTACGAACTTCCAAGCGAGCAAGACTCTCTCCAAGTGCGCATTTCGGAAAATCGATGGAGGCAAGACTCTGGTGAATTGAACCATTCCGTAATCGCCCCCCCCCCCCCCCCCAACCGAACCACCAGCACCAGCGATAAACAAACGTGTGAAGTTGCACTGAGTTCGATTTTCTCTCCAAGACCAACCTAATCGAATAATTTTGATATTACTCTGAAGTATCAACTCATGTATGGAAACATCAAATTTACGCGCTCGTTTCTTTGACAGGGCACTACAAAATGAAAGCGAATATCAAACTTTCCGGACGTTCCGATTGCTTGGAAAACTGAGCGTTTGACTGGCTACCACGCGTCGGACTTAAGTGATGATCGGTGACTACTAACTACTGCCATGATTCTGGCGTTCAAAATTAACTGGTGGTATATACCTCGAAGACGATATGAGTTATATACCTGGGATAGCCCTTTGCTCAGTAATTCTATTCAACGACTAAGAGTCGATTTCTGTCAATAAATATCCCTAATCTTGACACCAAGGCTTTTTAACACCAAGAAATATTTGGAACTTCGTGCGATTGTATTACATAAATCTACTATATTTCCGACTTTTTAAGGTGTTATTATTTCTTCACAACCACCCGAAAGTGACATATCCAATTCCGTAACTATTCAAAAACAAAAACAGGTAATATACTATAAGCAAGATTTGGAATAAATGTTTTAAGCTGAAAGTAAACGAACACTACTGAGGGAATGGGAACTTTAAAATCCATAAAACTTCTCAAAAAGTTTTTGACGTTTCGAAACAAGCTGGTGTCATTATCAAGTCAAAATGTAAGAATGTAAAGATGCTTATATAGAAATCCTATGACATTGTTCTAGTAATCAAAGTAATTAAGAAAACGTTTTGCACGTAACGAGTCTATTTCTGTATATAAAAATATTCTGCTCGGTCATTGGCTACTTGCGATCATGTGACAAGTGATTTTTTGTGTCATTTCAACACTGCACAGGCTACATAAACCTTGAATCGTGATTATTCAAAAAACAATATAATTTCCAGTGAACTGGTCATCGCTTCATCGAGTGAAATGGACTTTATCGACAACGACTTCCAATCTATGATTTTCCTGGCAATGGAAACCACAGGGCTTCAGAAACCAGTACAGATAACCGAAATTTGTTTGCTAGCAGTCGAAACAGATTCACTACGAAAGACTTCGTCCAAGACTTTTGATGAACTACAAAGATGTGACAAACTGAATGTCTCAGTTCGCCCAACCAAGATAATAGAAAAGGACGCTGTTCGAATAAGCGGAATCGGCAACCCTGACCTGAAGCACAGGAAAGGCTTTGATAAAACTCTTGGAGAAATGATTCTAGCTTTTATTGGACGGCAGCCTCAGCCTACATGTCTTGTATCTCACTACGGTGATCGGTATCAGTTTGAAATCCTGTTCAAAGAATTGGCCCAACATGGATTAGAAGTCCAACCGTCTGTAAAAGTGACAGACTCCTGTAAAGCTTTCAGAGCATTGTACGAGGGACGACATAAGTATCTTCCGTCTTTCTCACTGGATTATCTGCACCAGTGGTATATGGGTGAAAAGAAAATCCACACAGCGGAAATAAATGCCAAAAGTATTCTACAACTGACTATGCTGGACCGGCAAGTTTTGCAGTATATGATACGTGGCGCTCACTCGATGAGCTTTACGAAACCATGCATAAAGAAGTCTCGTCTAGTACTATCTAATATAGTATCAAGACAAGTTGCTTCAGGTTCATCAAGACTGAAAACAAAATCAAACAAACGATGGAGACACCAAGAAAGAGGCCTGGCAGTGAAGAAGTCAAGGAGGAGGTTTATGATGCGCTTTCAAGATAAGACATCCCGAAGCAACAGAACAACAACAAGGAATGGAACAATATCGAGTTCTCAGTTGTGGCAAACAACTTGTTAAACTATGGAACTAAAACTCTATTTCGCTGTACGGACTGATTCACTGATATGTATGTACGGATGGCAGGTCATGTAAAGTGATTATGTTTTAAACTCGTCGCGGGTACCCGCCGGCATAGGCATTTTCTGAGATAATAGACAAACATGGTGCACTAAGTGGTCTAGCTTTGGTACCAACAACATCATAAACAAAAGACGTTTGAACTGATACTAGACTACAATGAACCGTGTTCACTATTTCAGCTGTAAGAGACCGGAAGTCGGATTTTGTTTGTGGGTAAATCGGATGCGTATCATTTAACTCGGCCTATTTGCCCTTCCGCGATGAATGATCAAAATAAACACTGCAAAATCCAACTGAGGGTCACCAAGAACGACAATCTAATAGGATAATCAGCTCTGAAATGTTAACGTTGACAGGCAATTGATAGACGATAGATTTTAGCGATCACCTGAGCGTATTTTACAGTTAAATCGCTCTGAAGAAATTCATGAAGATTTTACATGACTGTGATGTTAAGCAGATACTATGAAGGCAATAAATTCTACTATCATTTGATATTGCAACGGCGAATAATGTTCTACATCCCATGACAGAGAAAATAGTGAAGATTTTTCAAAGTCACTTTCCCTGTTATAGAGATGAACTAGGATTTGACAAAATATTCTTAGAGCGGTTTTCTTATGAGTGGGCAACTTCAAGGTGCTTACTTACATCACGTACATGGTACGGTATGCCGTAACACTGAAATGGCTTACTATCATTTGTATATAAATAATCCAATCGCCGAGAGCAGTCAGTCGTTACGGTCGAGAATGATAGAACGGATTTCTTATGAGTGGGAAGCGCTACGGCAAATTAGTAGCCGTACTGTAACTGTACTGTAGCTGTAACGTAGCTGTAACGTAACTGTAAGTACACTTTGTGATTGATGATTGTGATTCGCATGAAAACAATGGGAAGCCATTTCAGTGCTACAGCACACGTGTACGTGCTGAAAGTCAGTACCGTACGCTTCCCACTTATATACCGCCTTAAACCTGTTGTATGGCTACGAATTCACGATATCAACCCCCCACTTAAATGAAAAAACTCTAGGTGTACCAGTGGTAAAACGATTCAAATACTTACATCTGTGCTGAACGTCAAGTCCATTCCAATCTCACTGATATCATGCTCAAGAAGGTATTGCAGCCCTTGATAGAACGAATAGTCAAAAGACTCCAGGTCTGTGAAGTGAACTGGCTTGCCTAGGATGTGCTTGTAGAAAGACCGCGTGAAGAAGCACTCCAACAGTTTGTTATCATAGATGGCCTTAGCAACGACGCGACCTACGAACTTGAAGTAGCTAAGATGATTGGAATTGCAATGGGAGCTTGGATTTGGTTGGTACGTAACTCGGTCACCGGGGGAAGTTGTGAACAGGGCATAATTGGGATTGAACATCTCACGAGACATGATAAGGTACCATTCACGCAACAGCCCCCCAGCATCTTGTCCCTCTTCGCCCTCGAATACTATGTAGAACCTAGACTTCCATTCCTCGGGGCTTCTTCGGTGGAGCTCGCGGTACGAGTTCTCGAACACTTGGTCTCGCCTTAGATGCACTTGGAGATCGTCTCGCCTTATTCCTTCGTCGGCTTGTTCAAGCTCTTGGCGGAAGAACCGACGCTTGACGTCAAAGTCCAAAACCCGCGTGTGGTCAACGAGAACCGCAAAAGGTCCGTCCGAGAGATGAACATTTGATTGGCGCAGAATCTGGTTCAAAACAGTTCGATGGGTCTCTGTTAGATAAGAAATACGAATCAGAAAACAATACGTGAGAATGTCTGCCTATAGACCACTTTTGAACATAAATCACACACGAAGAGAGAGGCATTTTCCCCGGAGACAGTGAAATTAAGTTTTGGTGTACGCGTTATCGAATGAACGTGCATGCAAAAATGAATAAAATGAACCAGCTTCTGATTTACGCCGACCAAAACTCTAGTTTGCTGTCTCGTTTGGTTTCGTGTGGTGGAAGGGCTACAAGAGACGCTTAAAAGTGACGAAAAAGATTGGAGAGCAAGGTCTTATATGTTTCTAAAAATACATCCTAAAAATAGAGCCAACTAGAAGATATAAAATGAAATCCTTGGCAATTTTGCTGCATTTTATTCACATGATCGTGCACAAGCCAGATACTTTCTTGAAAAAGATCTTTTCCAGGAAAGATATATTCAACTACTCTTTAACTTCACCTGCAAACTTCAAAAACTTCTGGGTGTCTGAAGGCAAGTCAGACGTCACCGATGACACGGACTGTTGTCTACTAGGGCTGAGTGGTCCTGGAGAGAGCGGACCTGGTGATGGTGGTGGTAACATGTCGGTGCTAGTAGTCGACTGGCGCTGGCTCATTCGTTGGTCATCGTGCCCTGCAGGGGGTGACGTATGCGGTACTGTTTTTTCAGATCCATGGACCAGGAAGAACGCCTCCACGGCTGGCTGTAATACGAGTACGGCATGGCTGTCCGTGGTCTTCGCTAGCTCTGTTAAACATTCACCCAAAGTATCCCACAGGTCATCGAGGGCGAGCTGTTCGCTTAGGAGTGGCAGTACAGGTTCGGGTTCAGCCGGCTGAGAAGCTAAAACCAAACCAAACAAAATTTAGTATTTATCACATAATACGCCAGAAAAAGTCCAGTTTCCCTGTAACTCAAAAGGAACGTACGAATACATGAGTTGATATGATGGGCCTGGTGCAATTCGCCTTTCTGAAATCCAAAGAAAGACTGGCACGAACTTCTCGCTCCCAAAATCAATCCCAGAACTCAATGCAAGATGGCGGCACCTTTTGATCCTGTCCCCAAATTCACACAATTCTGTGCGGCACGAGTTTGTTCCAGTCCTCCGCTGAATTTCGGAAAGGCGAATAAGACACGTTAATTATATTCTGGCTTAGCTTTAGTACGAACAACAGTATGTAAGGATATACATAGCAAAGACTAACCAGATTATTCCTCGTTCTTTAGAGCGGATTTCGTGTTAAGGATGATATTGCAAATTGGTAGCCGCGAAATAATCTTACCGTACTTCACCGTAACCGTGAACTACGCCCTGCATGTGATTGGATAACTCACCCGAAAATGGGAAGCTATTTCAGTATTACGGCATACTGTATCGCGTACGTGCTGTAAGTTAGTGCAATACCACCTATTTCAAAAACGTTGTCACGGCCAAAAGCAACAAGCGACAAGTCGGGACCGAAAGCAAACTCTTGGTATCGTATTAGCTGAGTTGAATTGTAAAAAGACTAAAATGACTTCGTCTCAGAATGGATGAACTACTGAAAATATAACCCGAAAGCTGTGCGGTCTTGGCTTGTTTCTTCAGGGTGCGACAACGTTTTTATAAATAAGTGTATACAAAAATCGTTCTATGTCAGTAAGAAATAATCGTGGAAGGCTTCCTTTTTAGCTTCACTTTTGTTGAAGATTTAGCATAACTGAGACTTACCATCCGAGGCAGCACTGGTTCCTTGTCCTTCCGTTGACTGTGATCCTCCAGCAGCAGTAGCATCATCACCATGTTGGCGGGAACGCTGAACTTCACGCTCCGCATCCCGATCTTCTCGTCGTTGGCCTTGCATGCTAGAAAACACCTCGAAAATCGCCTCGGCTTCTGCCTCCAACGCTGCAACAACAGCACCAAGACCACGAGAACTTTCAATCAGACGATGACTGACCAATGCTTCATTTGGTGCTGAAATCATTCAATTTATTTTCTCTAGGGCTTAGCAAACTTTGTTCAACTCAGTATGTAGGCAACGCGCTCAATCGCTCAGGTACTTACAGATAAACTAATATATATTTATATCACATAAAAATTAACCTGGTCATAATAACTCTCAGTAATCCAGAGTTGGAAAAATCTTTGTGGAATGAAAATAAGTAGTACGATGGAAAAAAGAATGAGATAATGAAGAACACTAATTAACCGAGCGCGAGGGCTGTACCGTAATAAGTCATGGCCCGAGTGTTTTTCACTGTCTCTTGGCTCAAGGGTGCAGCACGCGACCCATAAAAATGCGGGTAAAACGGGGTTTCATAATTTACGTACGGACTGAGCAACCGAGGTTAAAAAGATGTTTATTATGGCAAGACAAACGCAAAAATAGGGTTGGTGGTCCGTACCGTAAGTTATGGAACGCAAATTGTCTAAGGAGAGCACGTGAAATTACTTTGTCATATAATAATGAGGGTTATTGTGGACCATGTTAAATAGATCAAAAGGACAACTTTTTACCTCTTCTATGCATTCTTCTGGAGTCTCGGGTTCCCTGTGTTTTTCCAGATTTTTTAGCCGCCTCTCTTAGCTGCAGGATGACCTTAAGTACTTTTAGTAGCAGTGCCTGGCTGGACTTCTTGCAGGTCAATAAAGGCATTGATGGTAAGTGGAGCTCATAGACTACGGGTTTTGGTCCAGCTTGCCTACGACCAGTAGCCACAGCTGGGACAGCAGGTTCCTGGAGCCCGAACAAAGGCCGAGCCGTGCGCTGCTGTCGACGAGGGGGCTCTGGTAACACGATATTCGATGTCTTCTTCCCTTTCATCACATCTTTATCAGAATCGGTTTTCGGTGTGGAGTTCTTGTTATAATCGACTATTTCAATAAATAATGTAGCAATACAAGCACGAAGTACTTCGCCTATCTTACGAGCTCCGTCCAACAAGAGACGCAGTATCGTATCACGAGTCTGTAAATTCAGCCGCGATATTTGCAGTAAGAGATTTGTAGCATCTTCTAGTCCCTCCTCCGAACAAGATCCCGAAGTCAAGACATTGACTGCAAGCCGCAAATGACTTTCCAATACTATAGTCTGTTCATTTTCAGGTTTAACCGCGAGGGGTAACTCTGGAGTTGGAATCAAACTGACATCCGTTGAAAGAAGAGACGAAGGTCTATCGATTGTTTCCCTGTTAGTCTCGTGCGGCATATTTACTTCCACGACCATTGGTTCAGTTTGACCCAGATTAGGGGCCACTTCGTCACTCGAACCGCTATCGATTGACTCCGGGTGTTCACCGCCAGGCTCCGATGATCGCTCGACAACCAGCGAAGAAGCGATAGACTCGGTTTCTGATATCGGAATGGCGAGATTAGTTGCAGACGTGCCGTGTTCCTCGTTTGGTTCTAAGACCAGGGGTACGGCCCTGGCTGCTTCTGGTGTAACGACCTGTGGCAAAGGAACCACCAGATTCTGGCCACTCTGGTTCTCAGTTGTCCCTTCGACAGCCGAAGTAACACCATCGCCTTGATTAGCTTTTGCTGTCTTTTTACTCGACACAGGGACGTCAGGCAGCGAGGCCGAAACCACAGACAGCAAACGCAACAACTTGTCCGTCAATTGAACGTTTTTTCCGATAACAGGATGAGATAATAATGTTAGAAGTTGTCCAATAGGCGCATTAGAAAAGTCCTCTTCTTTTTTACTTTCAGCGGAGTGCGTAACAGAACTAGCCGAGTGTTTCCCTTTACTTCCAAGACCCATAGCATCTAGCTTTAATAAGATATCCCAGAAGTCTGAATCTGCTTTACTGCTCTCTCCAGTTATTTTCTCCTTCACGCTCTCCGTTCCTATCGAGTCCGTTGTCTTACAAGATTCTACAGGCTTGGCTGTAGTCGGCATATAACTGGCAGAAAATGTCTTGGCAAGGAATAACAAAGCATCAAGCACATGACGACAAATAAAAGGTGAAGCGTACTGGTGAATAGTAATGTGTGAACTGTACTCTAGTCCAAGCTTTCCTTGTCTTCGAATACAAAACACATTCGTACGCGAGCCCAACGCTGAATCAAGAGCAATGCGCAACCAAGATGGCTGCTTGGATTTTCTCGAGTCCGTAGATTTGTCTCCCTTAACGAGTAAATATTCCCCAATGTTACTGGCGGAAGCGCAGCTGTCACCACATGACAGCCCATCACGTGATGGATCACGTGACATCACCATGGAACTAGACGTCGCCTCTCCTTGCGTAGATGGAGTTGCATTAGGCAAAGGGCAAGAGTCGTCTTCATTTAGGCCACTAGTTCTTCGTAAAACAGCTATCAAAGTGTTGATAAGCCAGCGACGAGTTTCCTCGTGGTAACAAAGATTCCGAAACACTTTCTGAAGCCGTCCCATGTTCAGCCTTGGTTCATCGATAAACAATAAAACGACGAGGCACGCAAGAGCCTCGTGGTCGAGAAGTTGACGGCCAGCATATTTGTGGTTGGCGCGAGCTCCAGGAGCAGTATTGCTGAAACCGCGCGAATTTGCCGATAAGAATCTTGGAAAGTTAATCCCACCACCTCCTGTGCGCCGCGATAATCCCGAGTGGCGAAGTAATGCAGATATGGCAGATGCAGTATCTCCTACCCCAAGAGCAAAGCGTTCCTGCATGAGCCTCTGTTGCCTGACTTCTCGATCTCGACGAAGAGATTGAGCCTCGGAAGCCATTTCAGCAGGGAGGACGTTAAGTAAAGAATCGTCGATGTCAGCGAGGACAGTCTGGCGTAGTGACGGAGGGAGATTACGCAGGAAGGCACCTGGATCTACTGGTTGATCAGGTGGAGCAGTAGCTGTTCGCCTTCGTTCTTGCTCTAATCTTTGTTGTTGAAGAACCTACAAGCCATCAAAACACAACGATTAAAAAGGAAAAAGGTTATCTGTTTTGGAATGTAAAGCATTCAGGAGCTACTACCAGATTGGGAAAGAAACACGAAGGAATTCGTTAGGAAAGAAACAAATCTAAGAAAGAAATTCGAAATTACATATGTTTGTGGGAAACATCAAATACTAAAACTTCGGTGGCTTTGTAAATGCCCTTGGACGCGCTACAGTTACTTAGCATACATCTTTTTCTGAAACACTTCAGTTAGTCGCAAAAACGTGAACACATGTATGGCGGCTCAGTCAAGCTGAGCATCGGCCATCAATATCGAACGGCTTTATATCGAGAAACTCTGTTTTACTGGAAGGAGCGGTTTTGTTTTCCCCCTTCTTTGTAACAGGAAGCCCAACGCAACCGCAGTATTTACTTCATAACTAACCTCTTCCTGAACGTCAGGAGGTAGCGCAGCTAAAAATTCTGGGCTAACCGATGTTGTAGATGCCTCTCCGCTTGCAGTGTCTGGAGGTTGAGATGGAGGGGGTGGACGTAGCCCCAACTGTTCTGAAAGCACCTCGCGTCTGAGAGATTCAGGAAGGGCTTCAAGGAATGATGGATCTACTCCATCTGGTATAGGAACCCCATCGATAGTTAAACTGGTGTTCTCACGACTTGTGCTTGCCTCTGGTTGAGGTGCAGATGGATCTGTTGCATCTCTATTATCATCAGTAGCATCGTGAGGTGCATCTGTACGTTAGGGTGGAATGTTTTGAGTAAGGGACGTGTCAGAAATTTGCAGAGGGGAGGAGATGGAGATTTAAAATTTAGAACTGCAAATCACGTGACCCTTCTCAGACACTGGAATAAAATATCATGACCCTCCGTGTGGGTTTGGACTAAATTTTCATGCTTAAGCATTTAATACTTCATCTGATCCTGCCTCGGTATAATTTTATGTGACCCTCCCTCTTCCTTTCGTCTATTTTTAGATGACTCAACCTTTTGTAAGAAGGCTTAAAAAACGATGAACCTCCACATTTCTTTACCCCCTCCCCCCCTGTTAATTTATGACAAGTCGCTTACCAAACGATTAGCGAGGGGAAGAGAAGCTTTGTTATACCCTTTACTGCGATGGTCATACATCCTAAGCATCTTGTCCTCTCTCTCTCTCTCTCTCTCTCTCTCTCTCTCTTCCTTTGCTTTTATCCTCTAAAGACCCTTTTCTCAAGGGCCACAACGCCAGAATGCAAGTTTTATGCTCGGCATTGTCATACATATTTATGGAATGTTTCAAAAATTTTTCATAAGATTGATTATTTTCCTCTTTAAATATAAAATTTGCTTTTCAATTTCATAGAATTTCCCCACCCCCTCCCCGCTACTACTTTATGACAAGTCTCTTAAAAGAGCTTTACCTAACCAAGGAAACTTTTTACTTCCTTAGTTTTAGGATATTATTCGTTGAAAGGGAACGTACAGAATCTTTAATTTGCTTTAATTTGTACCCTTTGCATCCTTTATTTCCACGAATATCGTTAAAACTTCATGGAATCACATAAGAGGAGCCATTATACGAGGACTGAATATTTTGTCTCCAATTTAGTCGAGATCTTTTTCATCCCTTTTCAAAAAATAACAATTTCGTTATGCAACTGGGTCACAGATTTGAGCGTTATAGTGCTATACACGTAAGAACTGGGAAAATTAGCAAAATAAAAATAAAAAAATAAGAATCTTCTATCAAAATATATAAATTTTTAATCTTTCTTTGGCTTACCTTCGTTAGTTTGGCTTTGTGCGCCACTTTCAGATGTCATAGATACTTCACTACCCAACGTCATAGGGGAACCAATTGATGAAGCCGCCCCTGTCTCCCCTACCACACCCTCTGGTTGACCATCAGACCCTACAGTAGAAGAGCCAGGTGCTAATGGACCGACGGTACTACCTTGGCTATCAAGGGGCTCTGAAGATCCATCGGCAGGCCCTGTATTAGTGATATCAATAGCTGCACTTCCAGGGGCTGGTTCAGTTTCTCTTGGCGTAGAAGTGAGGATAGCAGTATCACTGCCATGGTCCATGCTCATAGATACTAGCAGGGAAGTATTAGATGGATCATCTGTGGCTATAGGAGCAGGCTGTGGAACAGATGACTGATCTACCTGCATCTCCTCTGAGGTTTGTTGGTTAGCAACAGCTGAAGTCGCAGCTTCACTCTCCGCCTTTTTCTTCGCTTCTTCCTCTTCTTTCTTCTTTGCTGCGGCCTTGGCTTCAGCTTCTTTCTTCTTCTTAGCCTCTTCCACCTTTTCTTTCTCGACGTCTTCACTGAGATGTTTCTCAAACACGGGAAAGAGTTCAGGTTTGAGCGCTGACACACAATAGTGGACACTCTCTGGGTCCAGGATTTGACTTTCTTCAGACCACCGACTAAGCGCTGAAGGGATAGATGAAGTGCTTTCGTTGTATCCATCTACAAACAGACCATCTTCGTCAGTGATTTCTCGCATTTGGCCGTCATCTCCCACTAATAATCGCGTTTCATGGCCGCCTGAAACACAACAAGCAGAACAGTATTCAGTAGCACACAGTTAGGCAGTGGGTTAGGTATCTGGTAATATATAAATATAGCAAGGGACGTTTCACACAAATCCAACCGACGGCAGAAAATGGGCGCGCAAAATAGACGCTTTTAGAAAACCGTTTGCAATTTTGCTGGCAATATCCAAAGTGGGCTACTGCATGAAGAAATACAATGATATACAATAATTGTACCAGTAGTAATATGAAAGACGTCTGTTCCCCCATTGTGATGACGCAGCCCACGATGCCTCTGTCCAGCCAGCCCAAGTACGACACCTGCATCAGACTCATCGTCTTGTACTGTGGATAATAACAACTCTCCTGTGATTCTACTGGATCCGCCGTCTAATGCATGGCAAGAAATCAAGTTCGAAAGAACAAACAGATATAAGATTTATGATGGGTAGAACACAGCATGGGAACCCTCTGGTTATTAACCGAAATTGCCTGAGTACGACAACGATATTCTATGAATGTGCTGTTAACGTCGGTTGCATCTACCCAAGAACAGTCGCGACAGAAACGTGTTCTGTCACGCCGTGAAATTTCAACGTTTTATCCGACAAACGTCAAAGTTTAGAACGTCAAACTCCAAGGTTTCTCCCATCATTTTTTCCTAGTTCCACGATTTTTTCCGAACAGTTGCTGCCAATATACACCTGTTTCAAAAAACGTTGACGTTGGGCAATCTGAATCTGAGACGGAATGTAATTTGTTGCTTTTATATTTTCCTACTAAAATACGTAAAAGCGCATTTTTTAAGTCAAAAGTCAAAACTTACATTTCAGTTTTACAACAAACTACATCATTCGGCTTTGTATACATCCAAATTTGCAGCTAGTTACTCCGTCTCAGTTTTCAGATTCAGATCTCAGACCGTCAACATTAAAAAAAAAAACTCGGCATGGAGGAGCACTCTCAGAAGATTTACGGAATAAAGTCTAGACACTCGTTAAATTACATTTATTTAGATAATCGTACTTTCGTATAGGCGAGAGAAGCATTGACGTTTGACGGCTAAAACTTTGAGAGTTGCGATCTTAGAGTTCCAAGGTCAGTTACACGATAGTGGTTCTTATACCAGCCTCATTCCGTCCTAGTGTATCATCCAGTGTTCAGACACAGAGTTTTAATCATTGGCTGATGGGTCAACAAAAGATTACAGCTACAGTACCGCTATGAATGTGCTGTATCCCCCCCCCACACACACACACACACCGCTCTAGAACACTAAATTTTTCATACCATCTCTGATGTGCAGAAACATATCGTCGTCTTCATAGACAGCAAAAGAATCATCTTCCATCATATCATTGCGCTCTTCTTCCATGTCGCTACCTCCGTCATCGTCATCATCTTCACCCTCATCATCATCGTCATCGTCGTCTTCATCCTCGATGTCTTCATCAGCGTCATCGACCTCACCCATCACAATTACATTTTCATCGCCAGCATCAGGACCGGCTACTATGACTCCTTCTTCATCATCAACATCGTCTGTTATTAGATATCAATAAAGAATACCGCAAAAATGCATATATTATTTCTTGTATCACGCTACGATGAAGCATAGCGAAAACATTCTGAAAAATATCAGTTGAAATAAATCGGCGCAGTACTAACAGAAAGCTACTACAGCGAATATCGTTGCATCACGACCGTTTCAAACGATCAGTGATCAGAGCTTCAGTTGGATTTTTGTGTTTTTCTGATGCGTCAATCATCTCAGTTTGGGGCGGACGTTATGCGAATCCTGTGAAAATCATTGGCTGACTTTAATAAACTCTGCCCCAAATGATGATTAGCGGATCAGAAGAGCACAAAGATCCAACCGAAGTTACGGGTCGCGATGCAACGATATTAGAGAGCTTTAGATTCGAGCACGAGGACGAGGACGAAGTTTGAGATTTGGTACATAATGCGCATGCGCTTATGCGTAGCGTGACATCGTGACATCGGTGTGCTCCGCC
>JAAAQI020173112.1:0-23409 GCA_011800005.2 Stichodactyla mertensii
AAATCCAATTTCAAATTAAAAGAGTTTTGTATCAGAAGTTACAACACTCTTCACGGTCATTATTTTCTATTGTCTTCCCTCTAATGAATATTAATGAGTTTGATAAACATATGTAATAAACCTTAATGTCTTAAATCCTAGTGTTCACCAATAGTTTTCCCCTTTTATTCCATCATTTCGTGAGTATCATGATCATTAAGTATTTAATATTATAAACGCATTTATATAATTATAATTGTCACCTTTGGGTCATCCCAAACAGCATTCATTGACGTTGAAGACTCATCTTTCCCTAGAACAACGCATATAACAAATTTAACTTTGATTCTTAATTTTAAGCCTTCTCTCAGTCAACCGTTTCACACTTTAACCAGACAAAGTAGAAAACTATAAATTACTTAAATAAGCATATTGTCTGTAAAATTGTCTACTATCAATAAATATTTTCTAGCTTTGTATTTACTCACTGTATTACTAAAATGGAGGAACCGTTAAAGGAAATAATATAAGTGGCAAAATAAGTAGATGATTACAAATAGATTAGGAAAATTTTCCCACTTCAGTTTTTTTATTTCATCCTCCATCTCACCTTCAATGTAGACAACGAACGGCAGTTTCCGTTGTTTTGATGACATTATAGCCTCCGGTATACTCCCACTAAACCACTGCATCTTTCAAATTTGTTCTTGCTTTGAAATTAAAGATATGAGATAGAAAAAAATCTTGAAATTACAAATGAGACTTGACGTGTCTCTCTCTTGATTTTGATGTTGAAAAAAAAGCAATTTGCTTGGTAACCTATCCTGTGATGTCCCCGGTAGGGTCATCTTCATATTTTTCTAAACGCCATAATTAACTCCACGTTCCTCAAACCTAGCTTATATTAGAATTAAACTGCATTTAATTGCATAATGTATTTATGAAAAACACTTAAAAAGCTTATTGATATAATGATCCTGAGTATTTAGCCTAGAACAATAGTTTCATTTTACCCCTCCCCCGGTGAGTAAAATATGTAGTCATTCAAGATGGCGGCCGTTGTAGGACGTAAAGCACTTAGCTTTTCTCCAACCATTTCTACTCTCACAAATCAATATTTCAGACCTACACCATGCAGTGCAAAAATTAGCTTGTCTATAATTATAAAAAGAATGGCAGGTCATAGTCACTGGGCGAATATAGAATTTAAAAAGAGTCATATTGACTTTGCTCGAAGCAAGCTATTTGGCAGACTTGCTGCTGAAATAATTACTGCTGTTAGGGGTAAGTAGGATGTTTAGTATTGAAACTAGAGTTTATATTTTCCTATTTGAAGTTATTACGTAATGGTATGGTTCATCGATAGCTATTTACATCGTAAGTAATCTACACCATAAAAAACATTTTGGGCTCCCTGTGACAAGAGAGTTTTCACAGATTTGAAAGGGCAAAAGCGACAATAAAATCATTTAGAATATTTCTAGAATTCTAGTATTTTTGCCTCTACTTCCTTCTTTTCCTTTTTAACCTTGTTTTTAATTTTTATTCTATTTTTAACTTGTATATTGGGCTGCCTGTGGTGCAGGGAGGAAGGCACACAACCATTGAGAGCAGATTTCTTATAACTGTGAAAAGCAGCTCGTGGCTTGATTGGTGCCATATGCATGCCTTGCTGCAACTGTAATGTTTTTAGAATTTTGATGTGCCTTGCTGTGCCTTGATCATGTCACAACCATGTCAGTGCTGTGAGCTTTTCACAGTCATGTGAAATCTGCTCTAGACTTCTTAGATCATTCTAGCAGAAGTGGAAATAAGAAAATTGCAAGCATAATAACTGATATATTCTAAAACAATTGCAGAAGGTGGAGCAGACATAAACATAAACCCACGTCTTGAAGGAGTAGTTGAGCGTGCCAAAGCAGCAAACATGCCAAAATCCAGCATAGAAAATGCAATCAAGTCAGGTCAAGGGGTAAGTTGATGATCACATTTCTTACCAATGCTTTCCTCCCCAAGAGTTCACTGATAATGAGTAGTCCCTTAATCAGCTCTTGTTTCTTTGTTGCTTGCACACAGAACAAAGATAACCCATTATCTCAAATTCTTCTTGAAGCAAGAGGGCCTGGTGCATGTGGTCTTTTGATTGACGTTGTGACAACTAACAAAGTAAAAGCCAAGATTGATATTGCCAGTATTTTAAAGAGAAATGGGTATGGCCTTTCCTTATTTGTCATTTCCTTTCTCAGCTATTACAACATACACAGAAACAGTTTGACTCTTCTCCAGCAAGTGTAAAAAAAGACAAGTGCTGCTAATGAACAATGTCCAACTGAGTCTGTGTATGTTGCTTATGCTTATGCTGGTAATAGTTAGAATAGCACCCCCAACTGACCTCTCAACTGTTTGTCAGTCATTTGTTGGTACTTTGTCAGCCATTTATTGGCCGTTTATTGACGGTTCGTTGTAATTATTGGGTTCCTTTTTGGGTAAGGATGGTTTTCATGGAATGGACTTTTCACAATGGAAAATCCTTTTGATTTAGCACAATATTCCCTTTGTAGATAAGGGATGTCTGGCTTCAGATGTTTATCCCAGAGAGTGGGAGGGGGTATGTGGTGGTATGTTAATGGCAGTGGTAACCCTTTCAAGAGTTAAGGTTAGTTGTGAAACACTTATCTATAAAGGTTTTTTAAACCTTTCCTTTTCAAACTAGGGGGGTAATGAAAGAAGGAGGATCTGTGACTTTTCAGTTTGAAAGCAAAGGTGAGTATAGCTATTTTCTGTAAAATTAAGATCACTGCTTAGTTTCTCTCAGACTGCTGACTTCTCATTGACAAAGTGTTTACTATTTAATGTTTTCACAAAAACAAAAAGTCAGTACTGTCACTTTTACTACTCAGTATTTATCCTAAATAACTAAAGCTATAGTTTTCCATCTTAGGTGTGGTAACAATTGAAGATTTTTTATATGATGAATTTGATAAAAAAGAATACCCGGATGATGATATAGTGGGCAAGGTAAAATAGCAATCTGTCCTGTTTTTTAAAAACTTTGTCCTTGTATTCTTTTCTTTAGTTTGTTTAGACAAGCCTTAGCATCATTGCCATCAAAATACTGTCAATGTTTTTTTATTATATAGGCAGAAGAAATAGCAATTGAGGCTGGTGCTGAAGACGTTTATTTTACACAATTAGAAGATGAAAAGAGAGTCATCAAGGTGCCAATTTTCAATGAATTTAAGATTCCTTATAGATGATACATTGTATGACTTTGTACGACTGTAATTAAGGTTCTCTATTACAGGCAGCAAAGTCATTCAACTTGCAAGTTACTTTGGAGCAAATTTATCCATATTACCACTTCAAGCACAACAAATTTCCTAAGAGTAGTAGTAAAACTAAGAATTTTTCTGTTCAGGATAATATTCTTTGCAGCAAGGAAAAGCTACACTACAAACTGTTATTATTATTGTTAAACTTTACAAATTTGTTAGCTGTATCATGTTTATTGTCACACCTAAAGTACCAAAAGTTGCAATGCACACTGCTCAAGATTTTTAAAAAATCCCCAGTTCACTTTATTTATACAAAAACCTGTACTATTTACAAATACCTATACTATTTTACCGACACCATACATAGAATGAACTACCCTGTCTATTCTACAACAGATGCCACATCTGTAAAGTAGATAAGAGAAAATAAAAAGGAAAGAAATAAAGGATATCGATGGAAAGAAAGAAATAATACTATATCCTTTTTCTCCCTTTCAATAGCCCACTTCTGCACAAAAGTTTCAATGTGAGGCTTCATGTATGATGCTCAGTGACCCATGACAGAGGAAAGAATAAATTTAATTTAGCATGAAGCCTCATACTAAAACCTTTGTGCATTAACAGCAAAGCATACATTGTATACAATGTATAAGTGGGTATTCTTTTCCCAGTTCCCAGTCCAACCTATCAATCAATCAATGCATAAGCAGAAGTTCATTGAATCATGTATGTCCTCCTTTTTTACAGTTTATATGTCCATTCAAAGAAATGAGGAAAGTTTCAGATGGCATATCATTGACAGAAGAAAAATGTGTTATACACTCCAGTGGATTAGAGTATTTTCCAAAGGTTATGACTACATTGACCAAACATCAAGTTGAACAAGCTGATAAACTAATAGACCTGATATTGAACAATTTGGATGTCATTCGGGTGTATGACAACATTAAGGATTATCCAAGTACAACTTGTAAATTATTTGCTGACATATAGTAACTTTATAATCTAGTATATAGTATATAATTTTATATAGCAATGAAAAACTATTGGCTGAATGAATTGTTGGGAAGATCTAAACTAATGATGTCTCTGCACCAGCTGGGCTGACCTTCTCTATCAAAAAGAATTATGGGTCATTTATCTGAAGAGCAAGATAAATGGTAAAGATGCTCTGTGATGTCAAAAAGGACAATAAGATTGGAATGGCAAATTAACTATTCTTTCATTCCTGAACACAATACTTTGCTAGCCTTTCTTGCAGAGAGAATTTTCATTTCATTTAAAAAGGAATACCTATTGTATCCATACAACATAACAAGCCTAAACAAAATGCAAGGCATGTAGGTCACAAGTGAGTAGTGTATTTTGCAATATCTAGAAATTCCACAATAAACCAAGGAAGGCTGTGAACTATAAGCACAGTACATTAAGGTGTCGGTAAGTGACCTTACACCACATATACTAAACATGATACTGTAACTACTTACTGACACCTTACAGACTGTGCATGTACAGACTGTAGTTCAAAGTTGCCACAACAAAAAGCAGATTTATCACTTTAGAAGATAACTTGTGGCCTAAAATGAGTTTGTAATTTATTGGCCTTCAAAGCTAGTTTGGTTTGATGTTTACTCATTTGCTGTCGTTCCATTCTCACATCCCTCAGTCTTTGCCTTGTCTTCTCAGTGATTGTGCCGTGCCATCCCAATGCCTTGTAGTCAGCCATAATGCTCTTTTTAACCTTCATCTGTTGTTGACTCTCTCTTTCTGGTGGTAAATGCTGTCTGTAGTAATGTCGAAGATCTCTGTGCCCTGCCTTTGCACCTGATGGCAGGCATAGCTCATTTGTAGTCTCATCAACAGTCAGCTGTCTACCCACATCAACATCATTTTCATCATCATCATTTGTGTTGCTGTTACTAGGATAACTACTAGAAAAGTCATAGAAATCAGAATATTCCAAAGCAGCATCTCCCTCATAGTCTAATTTTGTGTGACTTTTACTGATCATGTGGTTTTGAACAGCTTCAATTGAGAGAAATGCTTTGCTTTTTTCATTGCAAAACAAACACATTTTCCCAATTCCAACCTTTTCACCAAGATATCCAATCAAACCCTTCAGGTCCACAACATATTCCAGATCAGGAATGAAGAAGCTATGAGATCTGGACATGTGTTTCATATTTTCTTCAAAGCTAAGACTTTCATGTGGACAGAAAAGACATTCTGTGATTTCAAGAGCTTCGTCTTCGCATTCTTCAACCTCTTCTTCATCTGAACCTGCGTCTTCTGTATCCGCTTCTTGTACACTGTTTTCTTCAGAAGTGCTCCTCCTTTTCAAACTCACTACGCCTTCAGCCTTGTTTAAATCGCTGTCTTTAGCTTTGGCAACTATTTCTAGGTGTTTCTTCGACTGCATGTGGTTTTTGTACGCATTCTCTGAGGAGAAGTTCTTGTTGCAGATTTTACAGTGCATTACAGTAGCTTTCGTCTGTTCTTTGGCCGCTGCCTCAGCTCTTTGAGCAAGAACCTTTTCCTGAAACACTTCTGCAGTAACAGGAGGCATTTCGGCGACTTTTCTCTTGAGATTATAGCGATGCCAGTCGGTTTTGTAGTGCTTTCTCTGTAAATCACCATCTGCAAATCCCACACGACATGTTAAGCATGTGTAAAGTGGCATTTTTATCAGCCTTGATTTCACGAATCAGTCAATTTAAGACTCCAAAGGCGATCAAAAGTTACTGGAAATTCAATCACACAGCCAAGATGAATGAATCAAAGAAAAATACTTATACTTTTACACAAATATCAGGTTCAACCACGTTTCAAAAACCCTGCATCATCATTGTGCAATCATTTGCTACGAACGCTGGGATATCACTGTTTGGGGTTCCTGTGGTTTCTTTGACTTTATTATAACCAGAGTTTAGTAACTTAGGGTTATAACTTATTTTATAATTATTATAATTAATAAGTTATAACATTAACTAGATAGAACAGATGAAATAATATGTAGTTATTATTTTAAGAAGATTTTGGTTTAAAATTGAGTTAAATTACTAATTTTTCGATTTTTTTTAAATTTGCGAAGCCACAATCACCTCAAAAATACGTACAGCGGAAACAAAATTAGTAAGGCATGTACTTCATAAGTACCTCATGTACTTCAATCTCTACTGGATAATGTTTCGATGTGCGATACTTAAAAAGAAATAAATGAAGTACATACCTGACGATGATTTCCGCGGTCATTTCAATCACCTTTCACTTTTCTTGCAGGGTTTTTTTGAGGAAGTACGAAAACCTGCACAGCAAATGTTATGACCTTAGTCATTTCTTTGCGTGAAATAGAATCATGAGTGCTAATCTCACGGATGAGCAACGGCGAAAAATTGACGAAAATCGTCGTAAAGCCTTGGAGAAGAGAGCAGCTCGTCTGAATCAGTCGAAGCAACAGAACTCAACGCTGACGCTAACTAAAAATGTCCTTAACTCTTCTGGCCCTCCTTCTACGCATCAAGTAACTCATCATTCAAATTGCATTGAACCAACAGCCTCGGGCTGTGGGGACATTGACGTCGACGGAGCAAGAACACTCCCTGGTCAGGGTTCAAAGTCTTCAGTCATTACAACACAAACTACAAATGGGAATGAAACATCGACATCACAAAATAATAGCATTCAAGACTTTGTTGCTAAATTTGCAAGGCCTGGTAGTTCAAAGAGCTCTTTTTCTAAAAAGGACAAAGCTAAAGCAGATAATTTATCCTCCACAAACAACAGACCAGAGGGAAGCCAACTACCAGGAAACGACAAAGTTTGTGGTGCACCTGTTTCTGGAGTAATGAAAGATACCAAAGTGATAAAAGGAACATGTATGCTTATTGAAAAAAAGCGGTTTACAGTCAAAGTTGGCTACCATGCACAGCTAATTGGACTATTTAAGACGATACCTAGTCGAAATTATGGTGGGTTTTTGTCTTTCCATTGTAATAATTCAGCTTTGAATACACGTATATTTCTTTCTTTCTTTCATGATTGCTGAATCTTGTGAGAGAGAGAGAGCAGAAAGCAGATTATGAATGTTTAAAAAACTTGGGTTTCTCTGAGATAGATAAACAGGGTGCATTGTGGCATGATAAAGTCGATAAACAATAAATGCTTGTCCTCAAGCTGCATGCACCATGTGTCATGTACCATATTTGCTTCCTAAGTAAAGGCATGCAATTGTGTTGTATCTTGGCATTCTGATTGGATTAGCAGTGACCTCAGACACAGTGACTGGTGACTGTAGTTAGTTCTTATTTGATATTCCTTGATCTACACCTGACATATATGCTAACCTTTTTGCCTTGATTTCATCTATACTGTAGATCAAACAACAACTACATGGAATTTTGCTTTAGAAGACTACAAAAATTTTAGTAGGTGTTTTGCAGTATTGCTTGTCATAGAGCAGATTCCATATGACTGTGAAAAGCTCACAGCATGAACACAGTCATGACACAGTCAAGGCACGGTAAGGCAAGTCAAAATTCTAGAAACATCACGGTCATGGCAAGGCATGCTCACGGCACAGACCATGCCACGAGCTTTTCACAGTCATACAAAATCTGCTCTAAATAATCAGTACTGTATGTTAGGGGTTTTTCATTTGTTATAGCACAAGGGGGCGTCGGCAAAATTTGAGCTTTGGCTACCAAGCATTTCAAACATTTACCCTTATGAACCTTAGAATAGTGTTGTTAAATTTTCAATATTTTTCAGTAACTGCAGCCAAGTCCCTGCAACCTAGTGTTTACATTGAGGGCCTGCCAAAGACTGTCTTGTCAGTATTCACCAAGACAACACCAGGAACTCTCAAGGAATTATCCACACAAGATATAAATTTGAACTCTGTTGACCCAAAATTGGTATCATCCTTGATGTCCTTCCAGAAGCAAGGCGTGAGCTTCTGTATCCGGCATGATGGTCGTGCACTAATAGCTGATGATATGGGTCTAGGGAAGACTGTCCAAGCAATTTGTGTTGCCAGTTACTATCGCAAGGAATGGCCTCTTTTAGTGATCACACCTTCGTCTGTGAGAATTACATGGCAACAGGTAACAACCTTCAGGTTAAGGAAACTAATATAATAGGGTAGCTGTTTTTACTCAAGTCATCAAGCTACATGAAGGGTGGGAGGGAAAAAATTTGTTGCAGAGTTAAAAAATTTGAACTTTCCTTTGCAACACTTTGAACATTGCACAAATGTTGCAGAGTGATAATTGATGCTGCAAGTTTTCTCTGCAGCAAAATTGTGAAATTGCATTGCCAGTGTGAAAAAAATTGCAGTGTGTATTGCCTGCTTAATTGGCTCAGCTAACAAACCAAGGTTAATAGACAGGTACACTCACCTGAGGTGCTCAGTCATCCAGGAGGTGGTTTAGATGAGTTAATAATCCCTGTTTTATTTGCAGGCAATCATAAGATGGCTTCCTTCCATTAATCCACAATACATCAATGTGGTATTCACAGGCAAGGACAAACCCATATCAGGACTTGTTAACATCATCAGCTATGACTTGCTGTCTAAATTTACAGAACAGTTAACAGCCAAGCCTCCAAGAGTCATTATTGCTGTAATTATCAAATCTATTTAATTTCATTTGTGTGCAGACATGTTCTGTGATGACACTAAGGACACCTGCATAGGAGGCTAATTAATGTGAGAAAATGCTTATGAATGGCAACACATTGTAGTCCTAGAAGTGATGCACTACAGTAGTGTTTTTAGGTCATTTTCTTTGTTCTTTGTTCTGGTGTTTGTCTATGTTCTAACAAACTGGTATGACATTTTGTGATCATAGCCTGAATATTGAATTATCAGAAGTTAAAATAATTGAGAAAAGCTACTCTCATATCCAGCCCCTAGATTTTCTGGAATAGCTGAACTACCAAATGCATTATATAATGATTCAATATGTTGGGTTTTTAATGAATAGGATGAAAGCCACTTCATCAAGAATTACAAGGCAGCAAGAACAAAAGTTGTTTTACCACTTGTCAAGGTATTCAACATAAAAATATGATAACTGTACACAATACATGCTCTTGGTCAATGGAGGCACTTTCAGAATTAAAATATATCTTCCTTACGTTTGCTTGAATGAACACAGAATAAATGGTGAGGGGCAGATCCAGAATTTTTTGAGGGGGGTTCACCGTTTATGTTCAGGTCTCAAGAACCAAAATTAAATAGTATTAAATCCATTATTGACTCACTAAGTTGCTCATCTCAGGGTGTGTACCTCCCACACCACAACCTCCCCCTGGATCCACCCCGGATGGTTTCAAGTCAACCGTTTGTTCTACTCCAACCTAGACTTAAAACTATTTTTTCTACTACTGCATCTTTACTGTAAATGTGTTTCCTCGTATCTTGCCCTCCCAAACTACTCTCACATTTCTATTTGAGGAAATACAAATTAAAGAAGCAATACATTTTTCACAGGGTTAAAACACCGGTAGTTGAAGCATAGCAGAAGTTTCAGAGGAACCAAATGTACAATCAAAACCACACTGTCTTTGAATAACACCTGTATTTCAAACTTTTAACCGTTTGGAGCAAATACGTCAAAGCTTAAAATACTTCAAAACTTAAAATCTTTATATAAATGATTAAATGACTTTCTGATATACACCTATTCAAAAACGTTGTCACAAAAACGTTGCGAAAAGTAACAAGCGACAAGTTAGGACCATTATATAGCTGGGTTTCCGGGCAAACGTTTGAACTTGCAGCCCGTCATATATTATAAAAAAGACTAAAATAATCTCGTCTCAGAATGGATGAACTACTGAAAAAATCACCCGAAGGCTTTGCGGTCTTGGCTTGTTGCTTTCGGCTGAGATAACGTTTTTTTTTTTAAATAAGTTTACATCCCATTGTACCCTGCGAGCAGAGGATTTTTAAACCCTCTCCAACTGTCAAAAATCCTCTGCTCGCAGGGTAATCCCATTGCCGTATTTGTGTTCATAGGCAGCTACACGTGTCCTTCTCCTGTCTGGAACGCCAGCGCTCTCCCGGCCCATGGAACTGTACACTCAGATCTGTGCTGTCAAACCAACTTTATTCCCAAGTTTTCATGAGTTTGGTTTACGCTACTGTGGCGCAATACAGGTTACATGCTAAAAACGAGATGATTACCATTACATTTTGTAGTAGAATGGATCTCTTTTTAACGATATGTTTTCGTTTTTAGAAACGTTGGGGATGGGATTATTCAGGATCCTCGAACATGGAAGAATTACAACTAATACTGGAAGAGAGTATAATGATAAGGTAAAAGCACTGTTATGTTCGGTTTTTATTAACATAGTTAGCGCAGTACAGCACCAAAAAAAACTTATTTTCCCTCGCACCTCGTCCATGGGTGTCAATTGAATTGGAAATTAAATTTATGTAATCTTTTGGGTTTTTTTTCTCGAAATTTGATTTTCAGGAGGACGAAAAAAGAAGTATTAACCGAGCTTCCATCAAAAAGACGCCAAATGGTTTGTTTCAAACATTATTAATAGCAATTAATGTATCATCCTTTGGTATTGGAATTTTTATATCTATATTTCTAAGTTCAGATTTGCCTTGACAGTTTTCAATATTCACGTATGGATGAATGCCTCTTGATGCGCGATTCACTACGGGGCCATGGGAACTTAAAGTTTCCCATGATGCTGTGCATTAGCCGTGGCGTAAACGTTTCTGAATGTGTAATATCAAAGTGTGGTAAATAGAGAGCAGATTTCGTATGACTGTGAAAAGCTGGCGGCACGGTTGATGTTTACTAGAATGTTGACATGCCTCGCCGTGCCTTGATCGTGCCTTGACCGCGTTTGTACCGCGAGCTTTTTACAGTCATACGAATTCTGCTCTATGAGCAAGAAAGCTGCGCAAATTGACGTATAAAAGCGTTGTAAAATGTAGAGCAGCAAAATGTCATTCGTATTGCCCCTTCGCGCACAAAGGTATAACCCCTCCTTGGCTGCGCATGTTTCTGTTTCGTGCAACGAGCACAAATTGTCGCGCGAAACGTGATAATAGGCGACCAACATTTGTTCTGCAACTTCCATAGCATCCATGTGCGTGACAGCTTGCATGACAATGTTGGTTCTTGTATTACCGCACCTTGGGTGTGACGGTTTCATTCCAGCCATGCTTTCTCACTAAAAAACGATTTTTTAACTTGAAAACTTGTTTTTGTCAGGTTCTTCTTGACCCGTCGTTAATAAAAACAAAACCATTAGAAAGAGCTGCCAAACAAGTGGCGAACGCAAAGGTGAGTCATCATGTAGCGGTTTTGGTAGAGATGTTTCGTGTTTTGGTTCAAACATAGCTCAGATAGTGCGAGTTTGTATTTTATGGAGCGGTAATGCGGGAAACAAAATGTGTAATTCGCTCGACATTTATCGCACTGAAAATTGTTGAGGAAACGTTCCTCGTATTACCACTTCGTGCGCAACGAAATTCCTTTTTTACGAATGAGAATCAATGCTCTTCGCGATATGTTCGCCAGTGTCTTTTGTACGAGCAGGAAATGTATCAGTCATTGAAAAACACGGGTTTGATTGGATGAATTGCTTGAACAAGAAGAAACTACATAGATTGTAAATTGTTTCTTCAAGCCTAAAAACTCGGATAAAAAATCTGAGTTCCTGACGGGGCTCGAAAATTGAAGAAAATTGACCCCCCGCGCCCCCCATTCGATGTCAATGCATACATGAAATAAGCCTCTGTGTAACGTGTACTACGATAAATGAAAGTTTGTTTGGCCGGTGCAGAGTGCATTTATAAATTGTTAACCGCTATTATTTCTTATTCACAGGAAAAAGATCAACACGGTGCTCTTCTGAATTACTTTTACGAATCGTGTGCTTCAAAGCTACCAGCAGTAAGGTGGGGACAAATATTTTCTCATCCATCTCAGGCTGTTATTTCGTATTTCTGTGGAAAATATATTCATTTTCATCATCAAAACTAGTCCTACAGGGAATGCCTTAAAACACATGCTCCAAAGAACTTTATAAAATAACTACTAAGAATCTCGCTTTCTGATTTGCCGAGGCGCGTGCTTTATGAGAGCACACAGCACGCGCGTAAGTTGATTTGTATTTTATAAAAGAAATAAAAAACTTGCTTGCTGTCCTGTGTGCAGTTATAAAGCACTTGGGTATGAGCCGAATACTTCTCTCGTGTCCTGCCCATACCGGCGTGCTTTATAACTGCACACAGCACGGGCGCGCGTTTTCTATTTCTTCAGTACTTATTTTTCTGATGATGACTCGGTCAAAACCGCTCAATTTTCTTTTAAAGATTTTAGCCTTTTTTCATAACCAAACAATCTTAGCATATTATGTCACATTTTCATGGTTATTATTCATTTATTATCAGGGAGTATGTTTTGGATCTGATAGAGGGTGGTCACAAGTTCTTAGTGTTTGGTCATCATAAGGGTATGCTGGACGCTATTTCAACCTGTCTAACGGCTAAGGTAAGACGACACGAAACACCCCTTCTGCAATCGTTTTACCTTTCGAACGAAGTACGCAACAGCATATTATCTTAAGTTTTATAAAAGACTTAGACCCCGTCCACACTAATGGGTCTTCGTTTGAAAACGCATACTTTTCGATGCGTTTTGGCCTTGCGTCCACGCTAATTGAAAACGCTGAGCGTTTTCATCGAAAACGCATACACTTGAAAACGCTCCCCAAAGTGGAGACATTTGAAAACGGAGGCCTATCGTATTAGTGTGGACAGGCGAAAACTGAGACGTTTGAAAACGCGAACGTCATTCAAGGCATGCCGCTGGTGGGTAATGACAGAAATGTCTGTATTTAGCATGCGTAGACACTAATGAGTGGTGTTATCGAGAACTTAGCGTCCACACTAGCGTTTTTATAGCGTTTTCCCCCTTCCACACTAATAAGGTCCTATCCACACTAATGCGTTTTCAAAAGGCATACGTTTTGGTCTCACCAAAAACACATCGAGAACTTCGTGTCTAGAATAGCGTTTTCATAGCGTTTTCGCCCGTCCACACTAAAACGACTAAGAACGCAGATACTATTGGAAATAACACGATATCATTGTCTACGCATGACAAATACAGACATTTCTGTCATTACTCGCCGGCGGCATACTTTGAATGGCGTCAGCGCCTCCGTTTTCGCCTGTCCACAATTAATACGGATAGGCCTCCGTTTTCAAATCTCCAATTTGGAGAGCGTTTTCAAATGTATGCGTTTTCGATCGTTTTAGTGTGGACGCAAGGCCAAGACGCATCGCAGTGTATACGTTTTCAAACGAACATGCATTAGTTTGCACGGGGCCTTAGTTGCGCCTTAACACGCATTCTTGTGAGCGTTGATTGAAGATGTCATCAGTTGTTAGACACACGGTGACTGTTGTGTGTCTCAGGCTTAGCTCTTGAACGAAAAGACGTGACTTCATCAAGTCCTCTTACACAAATTTACTCATCGTTGGTTATGTTGTTATAACAGAAGCATAAGTTCATTCGAATCGACGGCGACACTCCGTCTTCAAAGCGACAACTGTTGTGCGATAAATTTCAAAAGGAGAAAGACGTAGTCGTTGCTGTCTTGTCAATCACCGCTGCTAACACAGGTAACCCAAGAAGATCTTAAAACATACCGCAGTGCTGAATAACATGCGCGCTTATCCATATGTGGTTCACCACGGGACTGTGTATCATTCGTGTATCACGTGTCGACCACGTGGCAATCCGTGTATCACGTGTCCATCAGGTGTTAATCATTGTATCATGTGTCAATCGCTGCAGCTAACCTAGGGAACCAAAACAATACCCCCTCCCCCCTCCCTCCCCCCCCCAAAAAAAACACAAAAAACAAACAAAAAACAAACAAAAGGCAAACAAAAAAAAAACAAACAAAAAAAACCAAAGCAAACAAAAAAAACCAACAAACAAAACCAAACCAAACAAACAAAAAAAAACAAACAAACAACAAACAAAAAAAACAAACAAAAAACAAACAAAAAACCACAAAAAACAAAGAAACAACAACAAAAAACAAACAATAAAAACAAACAAACAAAAACAAACAAACAAAACAATCACAAAAAAAAATAAAAACAAACAAAACAACCACAAAAAAAATTTAAAAAAATTAAAAAAAACCAAAAACCAAAAAAACCAAAACAAAACAAAACAAAACAAAACAAAAAAAGTGTAAGCTTTCTACTTTATCGG
Source organism: Stichodactyla mertensii (assembly GCA_011800005.2). Taxonomy (NCBI): domain Eukaryota; kingdom Metazoa; phylum Cnidaria; class Anthozoa; order Actiniaria; family Stichodactylidae; genus Stichodactyla; species Stichodactyla mertensii. The sequence goes on from JAAAQI020173112.1 coordinate 14,522, forward strand.
AACTTCCAGAGAATGTTGTTAACACAGCAATTCTTGCTCAGGTAAACCATAACCATGCCACATTTCGTTCATCTTTCCTTTTTCGGATGACGAAAGGTTTTCATTTCTATACATGTGTATAGCGCAGAAACAATGTGATCATTTTGTTTCTTTGATCACAGGTCTGACACTGACCGAAGGTACTGCTGTCGTCTTTGCTGAACTTTTCTGGAATCCTGGGGTATGACACTGATTTATAACATAGCTGAATGACATACGAAGGGATATGGCTGAAGCGCTAATGCACTATTCCTGTCATTGTGTCCTTTCTGCTGTGCCTTCTTTCCCATACAAGCAAAAAACTGTAACAACTGTCGTTAATGGAAAGCTGTGGCTGGGGGTAAAGGGTAAAGTGGGTAAAGTGCGTGCTTGAAGTGCACTCATTCGATATTATCATCTTTTTTTGTATAAGGCGTTGGTTCAGGCTGAAGATCGAGTGTACAGGATTGGTCAGAAAAATTCCGTCAACATTCATTACCTTGTGGCAAAAGGCACAGCTGATGATTTTCTGTGGTAAGATACCCTCTTATTCAACTTTATTTCCTCTAGTAAAGCATATATACCTTTAAATTTCACAATGAATGTCTGTAGCCAGGAATTACAGTGAAGTTATTATTACATTCTTATTATATTTCACCAGGCCACTTATTCAAGGTAAACTCGAAGTGCTCAATAAGGCGGGACTCAGTGGAGATGACTTTTCTGATGCAGATATGACAGAATTTAAGGTATGTTAGCGTAATATAGCCTTTTACTTTTAAAGGCACCGACATACGGTACGACATTGCACGCAATATTGCATGCAACGAATTTAAATCTGGGTGACACACGGTGCAATTTTCAGATTTGTAGCATAAATGTTACATACAAGTTTCAGGGGTAGACGCACGCTGCAATTGTCCTGTTGCGCGCAATATTGCAATATTGTCTGCGCCTTAAAGGTCAAGCAAGGCACGGCCTCTGGGAACGAGAATTTTCCCTTACTTAATTTTATTATCGGGCACCGGTTTTGTATAATACAAACGTTTTCGTCTGTGTAAGAAAAACTGCAATAGTCGTGATCCTAACTCGGTTGTGATTGGATATTTTGCACTGCGAAAACAATGGGAAGCCATTTCAGTGTTAATGCATACCTTGGCACGTCAGTCAGTTCCATAAGTTTCTCGCTTTTACGAAAATCGTTTCTTTTTTCACTGAAGGATCCCAAGCAAAAAACCTTATTTTCGTGCTTCGAATCTTTAATGGAAGAGAATGAAGAAATCGATGCCGCTTTGTCAAACGCTCTCGATCAAGGAACGATAGATTCTGCTCCAACGGATGCATCAACATCACGTGCAGCGATTCCTATGACAACAGATACCATGGCAACGGTGGAGGATTCTTCAGCAACAACAGATCAGTGTACACGACGTGGGAAACAGAATTCTTCACATGAAGCTAAGTCATTTTTATCAGAAGAAAGTTCAAAAAATAAATCAATCGAAAATAATCAATCCCAAGAAGACGACGATCTTGATTTCAATTGGTTTAGTAGTCTAGATGATGATGAGTGTTTACTAGAGAGTGAGTTTATCGATGGTACCGTATCAAGGCCACAACACACAGCCTTTAGTGTTTCTAGTAAAAACAAAAAACCTGTGCTTTTAATAGGAGGTGAGGATGAGATCGAACCTTCTCCTAAGCGTTCAAAGAGGTAATTCTGGTCGAAAAGTGGGATGGTTTTGGAATATTCTGGAGGAGTACTCTATACTTCTATAGTCTATATATCTTGATTGATGCGAACTTATAAACAAGTGTATCAACACCTGGCGATAGAAAAGTTGCTTTTTTTCCACGCGGGGGCAGCGCAGACGGATTAAGTTTTTTTTTTTCTATTACCGGTGAAAGAAACAAAGATTAGCGTTAGCGTTTATCGCCAGCGTACAATCATGGGTAAAGCGTCTCCCAGCTTAAGCGCTCAAAAAGAGAAATTTTGGTATAAAAATCGACGTTATCACATTTGGTACAGGTGGATGGGCTGTTTAACAAATACTGACTTTATTAAGTTAATGTATCAACAACATTACACCAAATATTTTGCAACTTGCTTTATTTGATGAGCCTGCACGGTCAACAATTTATATAGCAATAGATAACACCACGGTAGAGTGTATCCCATATATCCGTGAAAAAGTTAACTAAAAAAATTTGTACAAATTGGTGCAAAGTTTTGTATAGAACTCTCTCACTGAACTTACTAATTTGTGCAAATTTGTGCAATTTCTTACAAAGTCTTTCACGAATATATGGATGCGCTGTTCCACAAATAAACAAGATGTAAAGTCCCGGCCCCCCCGGGTGTAAAGTCAAGATATATAATACAAAAATCTTTACAGAGTTGATACTTTGCGGTTGTTGTTCTGTGACGTGGAGACGTTGCATTTTCTGGAGCTTCATGGTCTAAACTAGTTGTTTATTGGAAGTGCTTACCGAGGTAGAAAATAAGAAAGCTGGCCGATTTATACCTTTCGTTGTGCGTGGGCGTGGGGGGAGGGGAGAGGGTGTCCCTCCTGTACGTGAAACAATTTCAGTTTGTTTATCCAAAACAAATTGCTGTGAATGTGTGCATGATGGGATGATACGGAACGTTAAGTATTTAAATTCCTAATGTAACAAATATCGGTGATTATTTTGAACCTTTCAATTATTGCGAAACTCAGCTGTTTCTAACTTGGGCGTGAATGAAGTGCTTGAGGGAACAAGTCTAATACAGAAATGTACTTGGCATATAACCAAGTTATAATCATTTAATTAAAAATAATGCCGGATAAGCATGTGAAATAGTAAGACAAAAAATTGTAAAGAATTTAAATAGATATTGAATGATTTTCTTTCTTTTCTTTCTCTTTTTTTCCTTCTTTCTTTCATTAGTTGCCAAAGAAGCTTACAAACGATTTCAATGCTTTTCAAATATATTTCGATTGACGTTACTGGCATGTCTCTCTTATCACGTAGGGCAACTGTCATGTAGTGTTTTCAACTTGTCACTTAAGGTGCTGCGCTCTATGTTATGGCGCGGGGCATAAAAACTTATTTTTTTCTTTTCACGTCGGTTCCTCACCCGCCATTTTAATCGGTATTCCAACCAAAGGCACTTCTATTATTCAGTTACCTTTTCATTTCTATATAACGTGCAGTCGATCTGTTTTCATTGCACCATCCATGTTGAATTCATTTGACCTTTATCTTTACCAAGTATTCCATATCGAGTGATGAATCTTGCAGTCGTAAATTCTATACTTTCTTTTCTTTTTCAGTTTTCGCTGTCGTCGTTTTTTTGTTGTTGTTGTTGTTGTTTTCTTTTTTACTTGCTTTTCTTTTCTGCTTATCGTACCATTTCGTCTCTTACTTGTTTTTCGAAGTTTTTTCTGGTAATTCTCGTTTCCTATCTGACGAAACTACGTATGTATTCGCGCACGTACAAGGTATAAATGACAGTAATATGTTTACTAGACATCCTGTTTAAACTTTTTACTTTTCACCTAGACTATTCTTAGCGGGGATTTCATTGGGAATTCTACTAGGCTAGTTACGTTTACACTAAAGTAAGGTACGACTATGGTATGTGAGTATAGCTACGAATTTTTGCCGCATCGTTTCCTACTGATACGAAATCCGCTCAATACTGATTTACAGTATAAAACGCTGCGCTCAATTCTGCTTGCCCTATTTCCTATTGGTAGGAAAGCTTACACTAGTTTTAATTACATTAAAATAGATTCTTTTCCGATCATATGGTTCTTCTAGCTGTTAACGGCCTGTAGCGCTCGATCCGTTCTGCTCGCTCACTTCAAGGTTTCCGGTATGGTCATTTTTGAAAATCCATTCTTCCTGTCATAAAGTTTGTAATCAGAGGACGGTTTAGTTTGCTGATAATGGATTACCCTTTTCTGAGTTATAAGGGTTTGAAGATCTTGATATATAAATTATGTGACGTTATCCGGGTGCTTTTCTGCAAAGTAATCTCTAATCTACAGAAGCGGTTTACTCCCTTTAGCCCGTAAGGCACCGGTCATTATTTATGGGGGCAGGGGGGCTGGTGCAAAAGTGGATTTACCATGTTTGGTTTTTCCTGACCCTCCTTTTTGTGATGCACAATTTGTTCTGACCCTCCTCCCTTCCTACATACATCACCAACGTCTGATGACAATATATTTGTATAAATTTCTATAGCCCCCCTTTTTCCTTGCATAAAAATTGGTGACCCCCTCCCCATTTGCACCAGCCTACCCCTCCCCCCCCTCTAATAAATGACTGGTCCCTAACTGCGATTCTAAATAATGCTTTACCAATTTATATATCCATTTAGTTTCTTAATGTTGCAATAATCACTAGTTTGCCTAGACAGACAGTTTATACAACTGTACTGAGCACGAAATTCGGAAAGTGGAACTGAAGATAGAGACTCGGGGAGTTAATTATAGTGATTTTTTCATGATTTAATATTGACTTGAGTATCCGTTCGATCAAAAACATTTAGCCTTCTGTACATATTACCCTCCTTTTGAAACTTAAGTAGGATAAAAAGAAGTACTAAAGCAAGGTCCGCCCCTTCTTTGGTTCTCAACGATTTTAACTCCGCCGCTCCGGCTGCCTCCTTTGATCTTAGCCAAGTTTTTGTCTACAAAGCTCGCCGCCGGCACTCACCGTGTTATATTTAACGCAAATTAATTATTGACAATCTAGTCGCAGTATAAATGTTGCTAAAGTAAGAGGGTATAAGATGTCAAGGGCGGTTCAACTTGTTGATATTTTTACACAAATCCTGGCTACGGGCTCGCTTTACATCAAGATAGAATAAACTTACTGCCCAGGTTAACTCCTTTTGTCGAATACAAGAAAAGACTTAATTCCTTTCAGGACCGACCACGATTACTGTACCTTCATGTAAAAGTATCATTAAGTAATCATGTAATTTTTTCACAACCCATAATAGAATTTGGCCCATTACCAAGAGCTATTTAGGCTTGTTTCGTGCTGTAAATAAGTCCTTCACGTTGCATTCATATTATTCCCATTAACGTTTGTGAATAAGCGTTAAAGACTGGGTTATTTAAATGCCAATGAAGGAAGCCATTTGTCTGTTTTGCCTTTTTACATTAGGGCAAAAATCTTCTGTTACTAACCTTTCTGACAACAATTAAATTGAGCATCGACTTTCAGTTTTCTTGTTTATTTTTCTTTAATATGTCATGTTTATATTCTTCCTATAGTATTTCATTTGTACTTCTTTTCAATGTGCATTTTATATTTTAATTTTCTCCACAATTTTTTATTTTTAATTCATAAAAGTGAGTAAATATTGAAATTTGAAAATTGTCTGTGCAAATAAAGCTGGTTTTCAGTATGCAGATTTTTCTACTAGCATCGACAAATTTTTTTTAGAAATAGGTTGAACGCCGTCTTACTCAGCTTAAAGATAATCTCCATCTCAATTGCGTGTTTTAATTTTGAAGACTTTGACAACTCGGCCGCGGGATTACTTCGTCTGCGGTGCACTTTATCCGACTAGACAATTTCGAACTTTAATTATCAGTAAAAACTCGAACTGAACCATGAATAGCACAGAGAAAATAAATATTTAATAAATAAAAATATTAACAATAATCTAAATAAGGCTTTCAACACAGCTAGAGAAAAATATATGTGCAATATTTGTATTTTATCGGTGAGTTCATGAACTTTAAAGTGTTTCTAATGCCTAGGACAATATTTTGAAAATCCTTTCTTCATAAAGTTTTGGATAGGAAAGTTTAATTTTACTGGTAGTAATATGAGCCATTTCTGAGTTATAAGGCTTAGAAGATCTTGACATGTAAATTATGTGACGTCATCCGGGTGATTTTCTAGAAACCTAGTAATCACTATTCTACGAAAGGTGTTTGAAAAAATAAGCCAAAATCCTACAGAGTCATAGCCAACTGGAGGATAATGCTCTGAACATGAAATATCATCTGTAATTTGCTTTAGCCTGTTTTTGTGTTTATAATTAATCACCCCGTTGACCCCGTTGACGTCTTCTCATTTGCATTTCTAGATCTTTAATCCTTTATTATTTTGGAATATGTGGGTGGGTGCACAACCAAGAAAAATGAACAATATTATAGGAGAATTCATTGGAGGATGAGGGAATTCCGCGTTGAATTTCGCGAGAAAAACGATATTGCACCAGTCGCGAGGCGACGAGTGCGATATCGTTTTTCGAGTGAAATTCAACGTGGAATTCCCGAGTCCTCCAATCGAATTCTCCTTGAATCTCATAGCATCTACAGTAACAATATCATAAGATTCTATCAGAAATGTTATGAAGAATGGAGTTTGAAAATATGGTCGTATGGCTTTAAAAAACTAGTATACATCTTATGGGTGATTGTGCCCTTTTTGCTGAAATATAAAATGTATGTAAGTGAGATGATATAGTGTTCAGTACTTTATTATGCTTGCTACATAGTGATACACACCCTTTGATCAGAAAATTACAGCATGGAACGGTGCGGAAGTTTGCCTTAATGAAGGCGTTTTTCCGCATTACATCACCGAGCAGACACCATGGATCATATATAAAGGATGTCTTTGTATTTAAATCACTATTCAAAAGAAAACATAACTAACTGAGAATTCTGCATACACAATAGCTGGTGCTTGTATTAGTGTTGTTGTAACAATATACCCCCTGAATCAACGAATCCAACAGGTGCCAGAATTTTGTTTGAGTCAGTCGGCGTCACTTCGCTCACAACTCGCTGGTTCTCAGTGGTGCGCCTTGTGCGCTTGAATCGCCATTTCACAAAACTTTCAAGTTTTTGTCTTGGGAATTTCAAGGTACGCTTTAAAATTTCTTTGACATTCTTGTTGAACATTAGGCCTGTAAGCAATACTGATCTTCCACCCAAGTGTTTTCTGCCAAGGAAAAGGCTTTTTATCCTGTGTTTACGAATTTAGATTCAGCCCCAAAACAACACTGGCTAAGAAGTGTACAACAAACCCTTTTCTTTTTTCTTTTTTCGTGAATCCACAGGTACACACATAATAAAACACGTATAACAACGATAATTTCTTGATTGTACAAATCCTCTGACGATGTTTTAAATTTTCTCTAATTACATTCACAGGTCCAGCCCAGCCAAGAATTCATTGATTATATAAATCCTCTGAGGACTTTTTTCCAGTTTTTCTTGCAAATTGCATATATTTTATTCTGTTTTGAAGAATTCACTTAGATTGTTTTATAAACTAAGGAGATTTGTTTTGGAAAGCTCAATTGTTTAACAATACCACTAGAGCATTGAAAACACTTCACAGTTGACATATGAATTGGTGTTACGTTTCTTGTTGGATCCCATTTCATTACTATTTTACGAGTGTCTGTAGTTCATGACGTGCCTTAACTAAGAAGAATACCTAGCTTTATTAACTGAAAGCTTCACAGGTAAATAATTTGCTGCCCGAGAAATTTCTTGGCTGTTCAAAAGTGCATTAAGGAATCGGAAAGAGAATTCTAGTGCTCCAACGGCTTGTGTTATTCGAAGCTTCTATCAAGATTCAAGCACATGGCAATCAACTTTAAATCCGTTACAAACTACAAGATGAATGTTCTATCTTGCTTCACGCTCTTCGCTGTGCTATTCACCCTCACAGTGGAATCCGCATCGAACGGCTCTCAAAGCAAAAGTGGTTTTCCTTCGGATTTATTATCGAATGAAGCTTTGGTCGTGAACAACGCCACGCTGGTGTTTGTACGTAAGGTATTCGAGAAATACTCCAGGGGCAATGGATCGGCTCGCATTGCTCTGAAAGATTTTTATAGTTTACTACAGACGTTGAGAATTGGTGAGGTTTATGATATCCTAAGCACCAACGTTGCCGTGGACAGCCCAGATAGAAAGATGCGAGAACATAAGACGAAGAGTAAAACACTACCAGCAAGACAGAATATTACCGTAAACAAAACAGATACTCATCGAGAGAAATACCACAAAAATGTAAGTAATGAAAATGTTAAGAACCTGTTTAGGTAAAGAATGAGTGACCCTCAATGCTACGAACGAGCAAGTCTTGTTTTTTTCTCTCTTCAGGAGACAACGACAAGATAAAAAGCCGTAATGAGTCGCTCGTCTTCGTGTAAACAGGGATAATTAGGTTATATTCTACCACTAGTGGTTTTGGCGTCGTGCTTTGCACGATATGATTTTACGTTTATTTTGCGCACGTATCAACAAGTTTCATAAAATTAACACAACAACGAGATATATCTCCTCAAACTTATTTATAAACAAGTAAATTAGTTAAGTATGTATTGGTGGTTAAAGTCGTTTTTAAAAAGACTCCAAAGTTATTTGTTTTGTTTTTTTTCAACTATTTAAATAACAATGCGCCTCGGTAACGTCAGTTATTTAAATTATACACCTATTAAAATGTTTAGCCCCAGGGTCGGGGGGGGGGGGTTAAACCAAGGGGAATTGACAGGATCTTGTTCCTTGGGTCGGGCATTTGACAAGTAAATTCTCTCCCAGAGGAGGGGGAATTGGACACTTGACAGAACAAGAGAGACTGGAAGGGAGGGAAAATTGGACATTTGTTAGAGTCCCGGGGGTAGGGAAATGACTTTTCCATCTCCAAAAGTTTCAATTCCCCCTGGGTCAGCCACCCCCACCCCCCTCACCACGGGGCTAAACATTGATAGGTGCATTACGTGCTCGAGAAGCCGACAAAGAACTGCGGGGGGGGGGGGGGGGGGGGGGGACCGCCCACCCGTCCACTGGGGGGGGTCCCAATATTTTTTAGGGTTCCTAAGACAACACCCCCACACA